>VXBL01008665.1:244235-280236 GCA_013400195.1 Aramus guarauna
TTTTTTGGTCCATGGTGCCTTTTTTCAGACCTGTGCTGAGGGTCGGTCACTGAAGGTACTCGTCACTCACCCACGAGTGCTCAGGGTCCCCTTGGCTTGAAGCTAGCACACCAGCCACAGGTGAAGGGGGAACCCCCGCACTGAACGAAACCTCAGCAAATAAAGCTCCACAGCTATAAGTATTTTGCAAGCTACAGAGAGAAGGGACGTGTTAAAAAGCACATCGAAATGCACATTTTTTAAAAATGCTAAATAGCAGTGATTTATTTTTTTTCTCGATGGCACACGTTATTTTGTACGCTTTGTCGCACATGATGAGACAAGTTCGCACAAGGAGAACACGGTTTGGAGGTATAAACAGAACAGACAAGGCTGGGTGGGGTAAAGCCAAATTTAGTTAAGTGAACTGGTCATCCTGTTTTGTTCATGCCGTAGACGGTTCTCACCAAGCCGATGAGAAAGGTGCCTCCGTCCCCCTGTTCATTTTAATCTATATAAATACTAGGTTTTGTCAGGCTAAAGAATCCGCTGCAGACTCAAGCTTTTTCCTTAATTATTGGTATTCACTCAAAGAAAGGGTAAGTTTTAAGGGGGGGGAGAGATTGCCACCCTTTCAGTGCTGCTGTGAAGGGAGCTGTGCTTATCACAACAGGTGCAAAGGCCACTCACAAAAACAGAAGCAGTTCAACACTGAAAGGCTAAGAAATTACTTATTCTCTTTGTCAGCTGCTCACACAAGCAGGGTAAAGGCTACTTGGAAGGAATGAGAGAGGGTAAAAAGAAGGGTTAAAGTTTGTCACAGAAAAAAAAAAGAGAAAGAAAAAGAAAGAAAAAGAAAGAAAGAAAGAAAGAAAGAAAGAAAGAAAGAAAGAAAGAAAGAAAGAAAGAAAGAAAGAAAGAAAGAAAGAAAGAAAGAAAGAAAGAAAGAAAGAAAGAAAGAAAGATAAACCTGCAGGTTCACTGGAGACTCTGGGAGATATATTGACCTTAAAAAAATTAAAAAAGAAAAAGAGAGAAAAAAAAGAAAGCAGAAACAAAACCACATCCCCACATAGAGCAGGAATGAGCAGCACCAGCAGGCTGGGGACTGGGGGAAATTTTAACAGTCTACCACTCCAGTTGAATGGGGAGGGGAACAATGCCAGCTGAAAGCGCAGCATTCCTGCCCCTGCGCCCCCAGAAAGGGGCTGTGCAGGTCTTTCTGATGGTTCCCTTTAATTACGCTTTCTTGTGTACGGCAATTCACAGCCAGCTCCGAGAACGTGCTCATTCCCTGTCGGAGGGGTGATTTGTATACCACACCTATGGAGTCAACATATTGGGGGGGGAGGAAAGCTCCTCCAATGAGGAGCCCACAATTTTTCAGGGTTCTGTTTTCCCTTGTGTTCTTAGCTGGGGTTTTTTCCTCCACCCTTCCCCTTTTCAGGATAAGGTGTCAGAAGTAACTGAAACTAGAATTTCATTTTATAACACCCCTCCGTTAATCCCTAGATCTCTCTCAAGTGCTGCATAAATTTCACCCTCTCTTCACAGAGCTTGAGGTTGGTTTACATCTGGTGCATCTTATTTTCTAAGGACGATGGTTCTGTTTATTTTAAGCAGGCCTGGAATGATGTGCAAACCAACCATGCCTCTTAGATGCTGATTGTTCCCAGAACCAGATGGTCAAACCTTCCCCTTTTAAGACAGCTGACTCAAAGCCATAAAAGAAAACACCAAAAATGAAAACAATCATCAACAACAACATCAAAAAACACCCTGTGGTGGGAAAAAAAAATATTTCAATGTTGGCACTGTGAGAGAGAAAAAAACTTGGAGAAAAGAGAGTGTTTGGTTTCCAGACCCTGGAGGTCCAGCGTGCAAAGGGGGAATTCACTCATCGGGAAGTTTCCACCAGCGACAAGCTAACTGGAGAAATTCCTTAGCTTAAATATGACAGATGTTCATACCTCTGCTGCCCAGAAGCAGTAAAAACCACCTGTGGTTATTCTGACTGCCCTGCCAAATGAATGGCGAGTGAGAGTACTTACTAAAACACAGCGATGCGAGTCGCCGCTGCCCGCACCTGCGGGTTCTCTGATACCCGCTACTGCCTTCACAATTCACAGCCCAACTCAAAGGGCTTCAACTTCATTTTTGCACTATCAATAGCCTCTTGCCGTTCTGGTCCTTCCCAGGCCTTTTCTATTCACAACAGGTCCTAGTTTAATTGGGCTGCTTTGCTGCAAGTCGCTGAAAGCCGCGGAGGGGGCACTGTTAGGCACGGTCTAAGGAGAATCACCCCGTCTTTTACGAGACCAAACGAACTTGCCTATGGCAGGTGTCACAGGGTCTCTGCTGGTAAAGCTACTCCAGCCCGAGAAATCCTACAGTGAAGGTTTAATCGGTCCGACATTAGGTTGCAAGCGATCCTGTGCGCGTACGGCCAACTGGTTGGTTCTGGTTTAGCAGAAACAATTCCTCCCCACCTTGACCAAAATGAACATACATTTTCACACCACTGTAACTCAAATGATAAATAAATAAAGCACAGTCAGGTTATGGACAGAAACAAACAAGATACCACAAAGCAGCTTGTGAATTTTCCACGCAAAGGTGTGAACTTGGAACACATCGGCTGCTCTGCAGTGGTGGCTGGCGTGCAGGCTCTCGCCCTGGTAGACATACGGTAGTTTTCCCTTTCACCTCTCGAGGGGAAAACAGACACACAAGCTGCCTAAGGACTCTAAAAAAGCCGATAACTTTCTCTTTAACCATTGTAAGAAATAAAGAGCCATGCAAAAATAAGAGAAGCATAGGATGCCTTTCATCATCCCTTAACATTTCATGATATTCTGTAAGAAGTATGTGATCCCAGCGTGAAAAGACTTTGTGAACGTTGCAAGAAAGACAGAAAGCCAATTTCAAATGCTACAAGGGGAGGAAGGGCTTCAGACACTTTCAGAGTTTCTAATTCAATTTTCTATGGCTCTGAAAAATGGCAAAGTCCCAGTTAAAGGATGCGTGCTCAGTGTCTGGACCACTGCAAACTTAAGCTTAATGTAAGGCTAGATTTAACAGAAGAGGTCACCTATAAGGCTGTTTACACTTGTTGAGCTAAAGTCATATTTTGAACTAAGTTAAACTGCAAAAATTTGATACACAGTCAAGGCTTCAGTGCAAGTATTTCATGAGAACCCTATGGTACAAGATTGTAGGAGCCTTTCTATTCAGATTAAAGAGTTTTGAATAAGGCTGTTAGGACATAATTTTGCTGACAATCAGGGCAGAACAGGTAGAAAACCCGAGTTGAGCACCTCCTTCTGCACATGAGCATTCACAGAAGGTAATAGCAGAAATAATTGTGTACCCTTATGAAGTATCTCAAAGTGTATTGTCGTCAAAAAACAACTCCCTTAATACATGTCAAGTAAACACCACCACAAAAAATTAAGTAGATAACGCTGTTGAAGATATTGGTGCTGTACAAACAACTGAAGATATCACGTAATGCCTGCTCTGGGGAATGTTCTCTGTGTTTGCGAAGTCCCCTGGACAACAGGACTTTAAGCTTCTTGCCACCTCTAGACACAACATAGATGTTTAATAACAAGGACCACATGCCCAGTGCACACAGTGCTCGCTTGTCAATGTCCCAGTATGCTGAAAAATATTTTCTGTGCTAATTGGCAAGGACAGATATTATTCCACCATAGCATAGCTCCCGTATAAACCTCGGCAAAATCCACTTAGCTTTGAGTCAGGTGTACTTCAGAAAGTATTTGTCCTCTTTGCATTGGGATTGAGAGAGACAGGGTGAGACAAAAATACTGGAAGTGTAGTAGGGCTGTAGTAAAACTTCAGAAATCCTGTAAGAACGGTTAAGAAGCCACAGGCTCTGCGCTAAGGAGAGCGACTGGTAATTAAAACCTTGGTACAGCAACTCATTTGAGTTTATTTAAACACACACTTAAAGATAAACGCAAAGCATTTTGCTCAAACATTTTGAGGAATATGATCCTTAAGCAAGATTAACAAGTCTTTAATAACACTTGTGTTATGAAATGTCATTATAATCAAGCAGTAAATCAATAGCACAGTAGCACATGCAGCAGATCGCTCAGGCTGTATTTTGAGGAACAAAAGAAAGGCTAATGTCCTCATCTTTTATGACAGTGATACATGTTATATATACCTACACCTTTCACACAATGACATTTTTGGTACCTCTAGTCACCCCGGAGGCCATCTGTCTACATGGTAAGGGGTACATGGAAAGGGATAGCGATTTTTTTCCTTTCGATCTTCACAACCTTCAAAGCAGGTTAAAGGCAGGACCCATGGCTGCCGACTGGCGGCCCACCCCAGTGCGCTGTGTTGTTTCGTTGTGCAGCTCCCCTGACCTCCTCCCCTTGCAGCAGCAGCGGTCAGACCTGGCACGAGGCTACTCGGAGTGCTCGGGAGGCAGATGAGCCATTGCAAACACCACTGATGCTCACCCAGTTTACAGCCAGGAGGGGCTGGCTGTGTCCATGCCACAGAACTGGGGAGGGGCGGGGGGACAGACACCACACGGATGGACGGACACACACGCAGATGCCCAGCAGATGAGGACGAGGGCAGAAATACAGCAAGAGAGATTTAGCCTAAGCTGAAGCTGTCAGAGCTGTGAGATAATGCATGCATTCCCCTGCCTGGCTCAGGCTGAATTAGCACATCTGGGGCCCACATTTACCACTGCTTTGGAGCACTTTTGCCATTAACACTAAAAACACATCCTGGAGGAAACTGGGACTTGAGATGAAGGAGGTGAGAGGGGAAATAAGACACCTTGCCTCCCCTCTCACCTTGTTCCCCCCTCCTCCCATACAGCTCCGAAACACTTTGCGACTTGAATGCTGTCAATCTCCTTATGGGAGAAATATATTTATAGAAACCTCATCTCTGTGGCTGAATGCTTTTATGATACCAGATGTCGGAGGACATGAAGTTGATAAAATAAAGCATAGTCCAGGAAAGAGGGTCAAAATTATCTGCTGCCAGCAGTGAGAATTACAGCTTCACTGACTTCCATGGAGCAGTGCCAGTTTACCCCAGTGAGAACGGGGGCCGGCAAGCAGGTACAGACGTAAATAATTAGGCTGAGTGCACTGTTCAGACAAGAAGACATTTGCCTTTCACAGGGGAGATTTTGCTAGAAAGGGTTAATGCCTTCTCCTTTGAAAAACGGCACGACAGCTGCAGATGACATCAGATTTTCTGCCATACTGTTTTATATCAACGCACGCGAAGCATCCAGGGAAGACCAAGCACTGCTTGAGACTGTAATGAGAGAGATGGTCAGAGGTATCACAATAAATGATATCATTTTGAGATTTCTCGATCATATGGTTGTGTTCAAAACCAGGAACATCTTCAACATACCGGGATACATGCAGGTAGAGCAAAAGTACCAAGGGTTCAGGCACCTTTCTGGTAATCAACCCACAAGAAACACGTGGATCTCAGGTACACACGTGAAACTCGCTTGCTTTCAACTAAAGCCAGAAGCCCAGGAAGATGCCAGAGCACATAACTGAAGGATCCATATTGCTATATTTTGGCATTGCGCAGCAAAACCGAGGAGAAGTAGGTTAATTAAAACTCATATGTCATTTCCATTTCCTCTGCATGTCTACAAGACTGTTGATTCTCACCATCTGAAAGAGATTCTCACCATCTGAAAGAGATATTAATTGCTGCTCTTGGTTGGTGAGAATAAACACTACAAGAGATCAAGTTCCCTAGTGAAGCCTTCTCAATTTTGCTTTTAACACCCAATGGAACAGCTTGAAAGGGCTGCTTTCATCTGCACAGCAATTGGCTTAAGATGCAAGCCAAGGGTGAAGTCCATTACCACTTGTCCACCAAAATTTTGCTGATGAACACTTGATCAGTGTTTGTTGCCCATTTCCATCATCCACAGCTCAAGGCAGTAAGAAGATTTTAGCCATAGATTAGGTTTAGGTGATTTGCTTCAAAAAATCCCCTTTCTTCATCACTTGTGCCGGCACTGTGGCTGCTGAAGTGATCCTGAAACAGGACCTGGAGAGACACAGTATGGAAATAATGCATATGTTTGCTCACCTGTATTTCAACATTGATGAGGTATCAATGCTGAGATGAGGTCTAACAAAGGCTGTGCTGCTGCACTGCTCACGGGGCATCTTGGAGACTGCATTTTGTATTACTACAAGGTGGAGATAAGCAATTTCTTCCCCTGTACCAGGCATTGCAGTGATGTGCGTGGGTAGCACAGTTGGTGTCAGCCCAGCACTGCGTGCTACCCATGACTGGTTTGACTTCAGCATCACTTCCATTGTGGTTGTAGGTGCGTATTTAATTCCTAGGGGCTTAGACTTGTAGAGCCTGACAGGGACTGTGATGTGAACACTTCTCCTTTGCCAACATCACTGCTTTCCAGGCCTTCAGAGCAACGACAGCTAAAAACCAGTAACACGCGTTTCAGCTGCATCAACAACAGAGGCTCCTTCACCTCCAGAAGCACGAAGGCAACAAAACTGGACAGAACCCAAACTGAGGTGCAATCTGCCTACTGTCAGACCCCAGCCCACCTTACAGTGACGCTGCTCCACATGCCGTTCATTCATCGAGGCCCAGGTGGAAATGGTACGGTTGGGATGTGGATAACACACCCGCAGATTTCACCAATTCCTGGCAGAGCATGGGTCCACAGCCTTGTGACCCACTCCAGGGGGAAAAAAAAAAAAAATAAATTAATGTATGTGGCAAAATGAGACACTGTAGAGTGAAATACACTTCTGGGAGGCTTTGACCAACCCAGAGAAGTAATATGTGTGCGCTACTGAACTATCTACTGTTGTGCGCTACTAGCGGACAACAGGAGAGGGAGGCTACATACAACAGGACAAAAAAGTTAGGCATCCACTGCATAGACTGCTGCCATTTCACAGCCGAAAACAGCTCACAAGAACCTTTTAGGAGGATACAGTATTTATTGTATGAAATACAATTGTATTTCACAGAGATTTGAAAATGAACACCCCCTATTACTAAACACCTACCAGCAGGTGATGAAAGAGATTGGCCAGCCCTTCAGCAACAGAAGAAAGGTTAGTGAGACAAAAGAAACGGGGCTATGCTACCCATGCGGTAGGGCAAGGAAGCTCCAAGCCAGGGTGCATCTTCGGCACGTCTTTCAACTCCTGGAAGAGCCATGTGATACCAAGGGGTTTGCCAGGACTGTAGATCAGGCTCATAGTATTTTCAAAAACTAAACATACAATACAGAAATGTTGGAAGAAGTGCATTAAATATCAAACAAAATCTATTTTTAAAATTTGGCTGACACTTGCCTATGACTATAAAAATTCAAGAGTTGGTTGTGCATTATTTGTTAGCCACTTGAGTTACACATGGTGTAGATGAAATGGATTTCAACAAAGCATAAAGAGAAGGAATTACTGTGGTGTACTTTCAGCCAAAAAAAAAATCTAGAAAATGGACAGAGATTATAAGAAATGAACTTCTAAAAAGAGACAGTCTGAGAATACTTCTCAGTTAACAGTCCCTCGACCAGTTGTTTACCTGAACACTTTAGTTCTCAAGAGATCTGGAGTGATGCAAGAAACCTACCTCTCTTACAGCATCTGTTTACAAAAGCTGTACCTGCTGCAGAGCCATCACAACAAAACAAATTTGGCTTCAGTGCTAATGTGCTCATCGTAAGTGTCACTTGAGGCAAAAGCTAGACCTGGAGTAACAGATAGCAATCTCCATAAGCATATCCAAACTAAATACTTCAGTAAGATGAAGGCTTCAAAAACCAATGAGAAAACATACAGAAGTTAAAGTGGTATCATCGTTGGGGCATTTCTGGGCAAGTCAAGGTATATGCAGGACCTTCCCTCTTACCATTCTTCGGGGTACCAACGTTACGTTCATTACGTGTACAGCCCAAACACTAGACTGGTGCATTACAACTCACTCTTATCTTCTTGCACATACTACATTTCCACTACTGCAAAAATATTAGGGTGACTTGACAGGGTAAGGAAACAGTATTTTGTATCCGCTTCTGACCCACAAGAAGTCAACAGGATTTTTTGCCAGACTTAAAGGCAGCAGGAACACACTTTTACTGAGAAATAAAGAGAGGCTGTTTGTTATATTTGAATGCATGTGCTTCTGTTACACTGCCATCATAATTTGCTGCAATTCTCTTGGGTCTCTTTCTAATACAAACACAAAAGCCAGCCCTGTCAAATGCAAATAACGACAACTTTAAAAAAAATTAATAAATCCTTAGGCTTCTGAGTAAAGGAGAGCACATCAGTGACTTGTTAATCAATGCATGGAGCATGGACCCCTTTGTGAAGTGCTAGGGTCTCTGTGGAAACCACATCATGTATATTTGAATTTTCCCCAGAAAGTTTTGGCTACAAAATGACACACTGAGAATATGTAATATACTTATCCCTGTATCTTCACAACAGTGCAACTGCCATTAATGGCAGTGCAGGAATCAGATCCTAAATCCTATCCATCACTTTGAAAATGTCACTCTTTAATACAAGCTCGACAGCTCCAACACACAGCCTCCCTGGAGATACTCTAGCCCTTGTACAAACAGATACGTCAAACATCCACTTCTGAAACTTTCTCTTTACCTCAAGGGCAAACTTGTACTCATTTATTATTATCTATAGAGCATTACAGCTATTCATGGTTTGGGTTTTTTTTAAGCATAATGCCTTTGTCCTCCAGAAACAATCATGCTCAGAGCTATCCCAGTCCACAGAGAAGGTGGTGGTCACCTGGAGGCCAAAAAAGAAGTTGCATTTCCAGAGTCCCTTCCCAATCGATGAGCACAGTTACTTACACAACTTGCAAGGCACACTGCAGCAAAACATATTTTCCCCCTTGACCAGTGAAACATCTGGGGTTGCTCCCAGGTGTCTGTAGACAGCAGTCCTACACCCATCAGAGCAACACTACATGCATGGCAAAACTCCAAAGAGCACCAGGAGCAAGGTTAAATATCAGTCAGGGAGGTGCAACACCAAATAAAAGGTGAGATCCAGGGGGAAGAGAAAGATTTCAGGAGTGCAGGATCCTGGGGTGCTCCTGCCTCACACTCATCCTGAGAGCTCCTCTGTGCTTTTGGTTTTAATTAGCATTTGTTAACATATGGAGATATTTACCCAGAAGGAAGGTTGGTAGAGAGGTTACCAGAAACAGCCTCTCTCCCTTTCCCCCATCCCCTTCCCACTGGGTCACAGGGGCCAGCTCTCCAGCTGGTATAAATCTGCAGTGCTCCACTGATTTACACCAGCTGAGCATCTGGCTTCAAGACATTTCCGATCATATATAAAAAGAACAGCAACGTGGTGCACTACTTACAAATCTCTCTCCTGGGCCAAGACTGTGGTCCTCACCTGTACCCTGCTTGGCAGCGTTGCTCCATGCCATGCCATAGCATCTCCCATGGCATCAGATGGACGCTGCTGGGCTCGCTCCTGGCTGCTGTCACCTGGAGAAAATAGGTGCAGGATCCCACCTCTCATCTCCTCTTACAAAATGGAGGTGGAAGAGAGGAGGGGAAATCCCTGCCTGCTCCTTCCCCCAGCTGTGTGGTGAGGGTTAGTTAGCCAGTGTTTATAAATCGCTCTGAAGGGGTCAAGTGTGGGAGTGATTGGTGTTAGCTCCCAGCATTACAGTTAATGGTGGACTGAAGGTTGCTTTTAATTTCTCTTAATAACAGAGCAAATGGCACTCACTGCCCAGCCTTTGGCTCACAAGGGCAAAGCTTGGCCCCATGCTGCTGTCCCCTGTGGTGCAAGAGGTGTTGCCTGGTCCTTGCACAGGTCCTGGGAAGAGTCAGTGCAGCCCTGGTCGCCCTCCTGGCAGCGAGCACCCACTTCCAGCCCATCCCCGCTGCTCCCCACCTCACCCCATGCCCACGTACCCTGCTCACTCGGCTTTCCAGCTGCTTATTTTAATGCAGGGGGGACATCTTTCCCTTTGAGCCTGATGGGGTTGGTGCGTGCAGGGGAAGAAGAAGCAGTCAGGCTTGCTCTCTCAGGTCCTTGCCACCTCCCATGGCTCAAATCACATACCCACCACAGCCGTTTCGGTTCAACTTGTGCCAGCGGTTCATGCCGGCATTTCCTTGTGGGCAAGCGGCAGGAAGGTGGCCTGTCCCCTTTGCTTTCTTGCAGGCCACATTTGTGCCTTTGCACCAACATTTTTTCCCAATCTTTCCCTCATTTTTCTGAAGAAAAGTGATTCCCTTTATAACAGTGAAGAAACTTTCCTCAAAATTATCTGGCACTTGAGTCTTCAAGCTAGTCAGGCTTTTAAACTGACTTGAATTCCATTTCCTGCCTGTCTTTTATAAGGAAAATCTGAAAACTATGTATACCTATTTCATTTATATTTAAAGCTGCATTATTTTCAAAGATAGTTTCAGGAAGAAGAAGAAGAATAATTGTCTCAGGTGAGAGCAACAGAACAATTTGCTTGGCTGTGGTGGAAAGGGTTGGTCTGGCTGGTGCCACAGCCAACCGTGGGGCCAGGAGATGGCCCCTGTTGTGATGGGTGGCAGATCTTGCCATGGGTAAAGGTGGGAACGGATGAGAACCTGAACCAGCAGCCACCCCATCTTCTCCAAGGCCACCAGAGCAACTCTGTGCAGATCTCCTGTGGCCAGAAAGCCAAGGTATCGCCTTCCCTCTGGATCCCGCAACATGAGGGCAGCTACGCTCCACCTTTGGGTGGGATCACAGTGCTTACCGCACTGCTGTATCCGTCTTGTTTCCTCAGAGAGGTAACAGGATATTTGGGTTTAAAGCAGGCAAGGGTGCGGCCTCAGCCCTGTGCCTCCTGAGGTCCCTGGGAGTTTTACCACCGGCTTTACCAGCCGAGCAGTCGGGGTCACTGTATGGTGCTTTAGCAGCCCCTCTGGAATCACAGCCCTAGACTGCAATTAGTGCTGATTTATTCTGGGTGACTACAGTTCAACACAGAGCAGTACTGGTCTGGCTGCCACAATTCATCCTTGAGATTTGCCAGTAAAGGCAGCAATTCTTTTGATCTTCCTAATAGAGAAAATTGGAGAGCATACAATTAGCCTTTTTTTCCCCCTACTGCCATTTGGATATGACTGCAAATAGTCTGAGAGGGAGCTCTGCTTGGAGCAGACTGCTCCCTCAGTCCTGCTGGCCACAGAATGTCGAAAGATTTAAACACTCCCAACTCCACTCCCAAACATGCCAAACACATGTAGGGGGAAAGAGCTTGAAATAAGAGTGAGGGCATTGCCTGGGGCAGAAAGGATGGAGCGATAGAGGAACTCGCGGTATCATTTGACTGTAAAGCAGCTTGCTTTACATAGCTCTCGCAGCTTGGTCTAGCAGGGACCAAGGTGTGCCCCAAATCACAGCAGGGTGAGAAAAGAGCCCAAATCTGTCCTTCCAGCTCCTTTGACCAGGAGCTGCTTATTCACTGCTCCTCCGGTGCAGCTCAGAGGAGGGCAATGGCTGAGCTGTACTATACCAGCTCAGGACAAATACAGCAGCAAGTGGTCAGCAGGATATAAAGAAGCGAAAAAGAACATTACTTTGGCTACAGGAAATGAGAGATATCCAGGACACGTATCCTCCTGTACAAAGGATCTGCCGAGATAGTGGTCATTTGTTCACGCTCTCCGCGTTGCCCTTGTCCTTGGAGGTGTTTTCCGTGTGCTGTTCAGCGTTCGCTCAATCTGCAGACAAGATGTGTTTCCATGCGCTAGTTGCTCTAATGGCAGTTCTCCTGGGCTGAAAGGAGTGAACGATCACAAGCCCTTTCTGAAGGGGGACAGATGGAAACAGAAGTCACCAGCCCAAGCAGTGGGTTGGGCAGCGAGGCTTGAACGGAAGCTGAGCCACAGGAGCGGGGTGGGGGCTCCTCCAGCAAACTCCCAGCAAATTAGTCCCGTCCTCCCGCCCCCCAATATGGTCGTGATTATTTAAAAGCAGGGGAATACCAACCATTACATCTGTACAAACACGCCACAGGAAACCAAATTGTAAAGACATCAGCAATCAAGACCAGACTCTTGGTTTGTTTGTTCGGATATCAACATCCACTAAAGACAGACGCGACCCAGGCTGTGATTGGCACAGCAGTAAATGTTCCTGGGGCGATGTGGAAGGTGAATAGGGCAAGGTGGGCAGAGAGCAAAGCTTGCGTCTCTGGGATCCCTTACTGTTTCAAGAACAACTTGTGAACTGTTGTGGAGCAAGGCGTAACTAAATTAGTCTGGGGAAGAGAAGGGTGACACAAACGTGTCCCGGTCAGCGTCATTCACTCTGGCATTTCACTTGACATTCATCGTGAAGTTCAAGCGGAGAAGCTGCCAGAGAAACCATTCGGCTGCAAGCTCTTCTCTCTCCTCCTGAAAACATCAAATAACCATTACAATATGACTTGCAACCAGAAGCGTGCCTGCTGTTCCTCGTGAATCTTGCAAAGTGTAAGGCATACTTTTCCCACCAACAATGATAAAAGGTTGCTTTGTTTGTTTGTCTGTTTGCTTTAAAGATTAAACATTTATCCTATAGGGGATTTCTCCTTTGGAGGTTAAAATAATGAGACCAACCAAAATTTTTTGAACAATTCACCTAATTTGAACAAATGTTCATGTATCATCTCTGATCTTGAATCTTGGGTGCCGGTTAAACATCATACCTACTATAAGACACCCAGTTATAATGTAAGCATTAGCATTTAGCACACATTTACTCAGAAGAAACAAGTCCATGCAAACTATGAATATCTCAACTTCAAAAAAAATCCAGGAGACTCTTTTAAAAACCTCCGGGAGGAGACTGCCTTTAATGCTCTGAGTGCCTTCAAGTCATTCACAAATTAACAAGCACAGAGTATTAACAAACTGAGTAGCTTAAGATGTGCATGTGGTCTTACTCTCACAGGGGCAGGGGAGGCAGAACCATGCCTTTCTGTATTAGAAGACCATATCAAAAAAATCCTAAAACCCGTAAGGCTGCAGGGAATTCAGCAGCACACTTTCCTCCAGTCACAGACCCCCTAAAAATAAGGGGGAAATTCTGTTTTGTCTTTTGTTATCCATAGAGAAGGAGGAAATCCATCTCTTCTGCATGCTGTATGTCTCTGTAGTGCATCAAGCGTTAGCATGCACAGGCATGAAATACAGTGATAGGATTAATAATAACAATATGTATTTGTTGCTACAAATGCATTCTTTTGCGTCAAGACCTCAAGTAAGTTAATCACTTCAGTAAATATTTAAGAACATGCTGAAGCCAATGGGACTTAGGTGCTTTCCGTCACTGAGCCCTCCGTTCGTAAATATGAGCATCTATTTGACCAGCTCCTAAAATCAAGAAAATAGTGAATGCAGAACTCACCAGATTCAGCCAGATCCTGCAACACTGGAAACAGGGACAATCCTTGAAACTAGTGACAGTTTAAAACACATAAGAAAAATTACCTTTTTTTACACAGCAGGTAATGAATCTGGAATCTGTCCCTGCCTTGTCGTCTTTCCTGCCCCTCGTGAGATGGAAGCAATGCTGCTTACCCCTTATTCTTTCCCAAACCTCAGCTATCATCATTCCCCAAACGAGGGAAACTCGCACAGCAGAGGGGAAATCTACATTGCTAGAGGCAAATGTGAAAAGTTGAGTCACTTTAAGAGCTAGAAAAGATATCAAAAAATGAATATAATAATATTTCTCTCCTGCTTGGGGAGAACCTAAAAATAACAACAACAACAAACCCTAAAACCAGTTTGCTCTAGTTATGATAATCCAGGCATAACATTTATATGAGAACATAAAATACAGCACACAGCTGTAAGTAAAACAATATGTGTGTTCCTGAATAATGGGAAAATAGCTTGCCAATAAGGATATATTTTGAGCAAATGAAAGATGACCTGGAATTGACTCTGGAGTAACAACTTGATTACTTTTAAAAATAGGAGGTAGGGGAAAAGAAAAAGGGAGAGGAAGCAGTGGTTGGGAAGAGCTTATGTTATGTGGTATTTGATGTATTTACTTTGAAAAGTTTCCTTTTGATGAATAATAAAAACAATGCCGTAACAGCCACCTTCAAGCCAAAAAAGAAGATTGGCTAGGGATTTTACAACTAATGTGGCTCTACTCACCCAGATTGTCCATGTCGGAAGGCCACGTTTAAGCTCAGATGGTGAAACTGGAGCAAAAAGAGGTTGAATAAAGAACAACTCTGAAGGCGAAGGGAGGGAAGAGCATGTGGCACAGCTCCTTGAGAGAGTTCTTACCGGCTCTCCTGCCTGCAAATTGTTTCCATGCTGGTGTGCAGAGCAACACGCTAGTGTGCCTTGGAAGAGACCCAACACGCTTACCAGCTAATGCATTTCTTTCTTTTAATATCCAAGGTGAGCTCAGTGTTCATAAAAGTACAAGACTGCCAGGCTTGTTGGCTGAAGCAATCCACCACCACGGGTGAGACATTTCCCCCCTGGGGTCTAGGTCCTCCACGGATAAGGCAGAGCCGCCAGGTCTGTGGCAGGGGGAAGAGGGGGAACAACACAACCCCACGCCAGGTCATGGCTGGGAAAGCTTGTTCTGCACACTTGCAAAATACTTGGGAGGACCGTTGCGATGCAGGGCCCTGGAAAATGCCACGGGTGAATGCTAGCACATTCCTCTGTATCTACCTAAGTGATTAATGCCCAAAGGACACCTACCCTCCTAGAGCCCCCCAGCCCTCATCCCTCAGACACATCAACACTAAGGACATCTCTGCGACTCCCTGGATTCTCGTCTTTCTGTGGATGCTGCGTGCAATGGTATTTTCTGGACCAGCACTGGTATAAAGCAAGAAAAAGAGGGAGAAACAATTCATTTTACACCCATTTCAAACTTCTCTGCAATTAAAAAAACCTTTAGTGGCTTTCTTTTAACCTGGCTCTGATTTCACCTGTTTGAAAGAAACAGCACTCTCATCCTTGTCCCTCTTCTCCTTTCCCATAAGTGTAATAGACATTTTCCCTTTGCTGGTTCTTTCCACTTTGGGATTTTTGCCCATCTCTCTCCTTCTGAGCCATTTCCTTATTTCTAAATATCAGCCTAAAAGTCTGTCTAATCTCTGTAGAATGCAGTATCACGATCAACTGCGATGCATTTCTGCCTAGCTCCAAAGCTGAGGGGCTTTCTTGAAAACACCCCAGACAATTGTTTTTATAGCAATGAGGGAACAAAGTTCAGGCCTTGTCCTGATTTCCAGCTAATCTGAGCTTACATGAAAGCTCCCCATGATACACAAAGAAATATTTACTATATGAATTTAAGCAACGTTTCCTGCTTTGCAAAAACAAAGTTAGTGTTTGAGCTAGGTTTTCTGTCCAGTGGGCTTCTGATATACGGTGCTTGTTATGGCATCCTGACAGGTTTCTTCTTCACTTTCTCAGCTGGACCTGTTCACAGGAAATAGGAGGACCAAGATTTATGAACTTAAAGCAGTATTTTGTTGCTTTACATGACTAATTCAGCAAAGGTCAAGCAGCAAGAAGCAAGGAATGGAGGAGCAAGAACAGAGGCAACACAGAGAAGTGAATCCGATTAATTTTTCCCTTGGAAATACTAGAGATAGGTTTGCTTTCCTTGGAGAACTGAGTTTGTAACAGAGATGTTGCCATCATTACTAGGATGACTAAAACGTGGAGCGCAACTACTTCTTTTATACAGCTCTGTGTCCACAGAGGGTAAAGCCTTTAGAAAGCAATAAGCCAGCAGAACATCACAGTTAGTAGAGTGGGGTATTTTATCTCTTTTCTCTGGATACATCTATTAGCTGTGCACGTGACTCTTTAAACAAAATCCTTTCCTCTGTCATCTTCTTATGTCCCCCTCCTTTGTTCTTTTATTGGTTTAAGCTGTAACTTACCGGGTCAAGAAAATCATTCCCATTTTTATTACAAGTCCCTATAAATAATAAGTCATACATATGTTAGGAGTAAGAACTAGAAGTTATTATTTGCCAAACTCTGTCTTTCCTAGTAAAAAAAAGCAGCCATCATTTCTGTAGGTTTTTTAATAAACTGGGTATCGTCACGTGCACTGAGCAGGGAAAGGCCTCATCAGAAAGAAAAGAAATGGGAAGGAACCTTTTGGCACCTTGGCTTCAGTGAAGCTGTATTTCAGAGGGCTTTTCACCACTCATTACTGGGACGGGGGGACAGGGGCTCCAAGTCACACTCATTCTCAAATCACCGATAATCCCTTCTCACTCGCCTTGATGCTAGGCTTTTTTTATTCTGTTTTACAGGAGGATATGGGATTTCTTTATAATTTATTCCAGAAGCCTACCTGCACTCCCCTTGTAAGGGGGTAGTTGATGAGGAAAATACCTCTTCACTCAGCTACACCGAAACTGCAGTATCTGCAGCCCTAAAAGAGTAATCCAACTCAGATTAAAACCTGGATTTTCTTTCCTTGTCCCTGCATACACCAGTACCTCTCATGGGGGATATCTGGGTACCAACAAGTATTCGGATGAATTCCCAGGGGAAGCATGCATCCCCCAGCGCAGGCTCTCCCCAGTGCAGCCCGCGCTCTTCTCTCACATCCCCTTCGCTCTTTTCCTGACAGCACTGAAAAGGAACCAGCCAGCTGGATGCACTACTTCAATCTTCACCGTCTCAACCAGCACTCTCCCTTTCCTGAGTCAGCACCTATTTGAACCAGATACTTCAGCGAGGTTTGCCATTTAGGCTGTGAGCCTTTCTCTTTATTCCACCCATCGGCCACCTTGGGGGGATGAGGACCAACGGTAACTGCAGAGTTACGTCAAAGTAGATCTTTGTCTTTCCGAGAGGAAGTTTCTTTGCTCTCCAATCCGCTGCGCAGACTGATGAATCATGTTTCCTACGCTTCCAAGGACTGCGCAGGTAAGCGAGTTTCTGTACAGAAACACCCAGCATGTTGCTTCAGCATTGCTCCATTGCCTTTTTATTTTTGATTTTTGTTAAATACACCATTTTACGACACATGCATTGTTCCTGCATTGTGACAAGCTTTTAACTAGTAAGGAAGAAGCTTTCACAATTGCGTTTCTGAAAAGGCTCCAATTTATTTCTCATAAAGATCCTTGGGATAAAAAGCAGATTAACGCTCAGAAGAAAGTTAAATGAAAAATCGAGGCTGCTCAGAGGGAGATGTTAAAGGCTGACTAGCACAAAAGGGTACTTTCTGGCAAACTTCTCGAAGCACTAAAAGAAAAGGGTCAAGAGTCATCTGCTTAAGTAATGATCTCCAAAGCAAAAATATTGGCTGGCCAATCCCATAACTACAATGGACTATTATATGTATGTTCTATAGGCTGAATGCATCAATTATACTCATCATGTGGCTTCTTGAACATGCTTAACTTGCTATTTCCTTTTATTCGATGTGATAGCACATAAATTAATGTAAAGGCATACATGAGAGTATTTTATACCTTCTCTCCTCTGTTTTAAATTTTGAGGATCAGTGGTTTCACTATGAATAATTTAGAGGGAAAAACTTTCAAGACTGAGGGGGGTGGTAGGGCACGTCTGTGTCTGCAAGAGAAGTTCTGTCCACTAACCACACATGCAGGATGGGAAACAGCTTTGCCAATCAATAGAGCATCATAATTCCTCTCCTAACAGGAAATGAGGACTCAGTGCAATACTGCAGTTTTAATTTTAATGCAATTTAAAAGAAAAAAAAAACACGCAACACCAGATGCTCATCAGAAGACCATTAAATGTTATTACTATATGCTATTTCCCTTAGGAACTCTCATGGTTAAAAATCAACAATAAGCAGCAGCCTATACCCTTTTATAGTGAATCTCTTCAGCTGCAGTTCAGTTGAGGTCTGACAGGTCACAAGACTCATCACAAGTTTGATTATTTCTCAACAGGCAAGCTGAGATGAGGATAATTGCTATGTCTTTACACACCTCCTCACCACAGAGCCCCTCATGCTCTCCTGCCTTCAGCTTGATGAAACATGGCTCAAACACAGCTCCACATCCTTTCCATTTTTCGACTGTCCTTTCCTAGATACACGTGCTGTTTCATTTGTTGTGAAGGACTGAGCACTGGCCGGTTTATGTGCCCGTGAACACATGCACCCACAGCCGGTGGGTGGGTGGACAGACGGACCTCTGAGCAGGGCTCCTGCACCAGCAGCCCTGTTTGATTGCCACCACTCTCCTCCTTCCCCATTTGACCACAGCAGAAGGAGCTCTTCCTTTCAGCACATGCCACTCGGCTCACCTGGCATGGAGTCGGTGCCAGAAAACTGGTTGTGGCAATGCTCCAAGATTTAATACAGCAATATCCTCCAAGAGTTTTATGCACTGGTAGTTTGATATCTTTCTGGGAGAAGGAACCAAGGAGATCATTCAGGCTGCAAAGCTGCTGCAAACTGAAATCAAGGGAAAACTTGTTGCTGGTTTCTTGGAGGGTTAAGTCAGCGCTTTCCCAAAAGTGAGGAACTCCAGAAGTGAGGAAGGGTGGTCAGGACACACAGCAGTCAGAGCCTCTGAAGGCTCAGGTGACTTTTCCTGCTCTGCTGCAGCCTCTTAGGAGCCGTCACTCAACAGCAGCAGTTTTAGCGACTAACAATGTTATATGAAGTAGGGACATCCATACCTCTCTCTGTCACAGGGATGTGAGGATGGATACACTAAAGAGTGTGTGGCATTCAAAACATAGTGATCCCAGAAAAGCCTTACATTGACATTAAAATTATTAGAGGGGTTTGCTCCATGTACTCCAAAAAGGGCAATATGGAGTACCAACACCTCAACTGTGAATTTGAAGAGACCCTTAATTCACAAATACAGATCTGCTCAGGCCTCTATAAGGCTTGAGGGACTTAAGCAGCAATCATGCTTCACCTGTTCACATTTCTTTTCCTCAGCCTTCCAATAAACATTGAAATGTACTGACCCAAGAGTCAGCGGTACCTCTCCTCCCAGCATCCCTGGGAAGTGGAAAGGTAGTGTAGTGTGGGAAAAAGAAACGCTGAAACCTCTCCAGACTGAACAAAGAAGGAGCCAGGACTCTTAGCATCCCGCCTACGCATAAAAGCACAGACAGACGGACAAAGACTCCCTTCTTAGGAACTGGCAACAACACGGTACATCCAACTCACAACTTAGAAGTGGTTTGCGGTGTTGAAGAAGCATCCGACCGTGATTTCTGTGAGGAGGCTGGTGTTCAGATAGTACCAGCTTCATTTTCATAGCAGACATCTTTAAGCAGTCAGCTAAGGAACCCCAACGCTGCAGTGAGAGTGCTGAGAATCTGCTAGGAAATTAAGCTAAACAGCTACAGCACCTCATCACTAAGGAATAATTGAACACTTTGATACGATAATTGATTATCGTGCATTGATTAAAGCTAGCAAGAGAGTATACACTCTCCAGATGACTTTCAGATGACAAAGCCACAAACTTCAAAGCTTGTTTGGGCTCACGCAACAAAATACATTTTGTTATTTACAATGTAAAAACCAGTATCCTCGTAAATGAGGCAAGAATTTTAAAACAGTGAATGGTGACATGGCACAACTTGAAATAAGGAACTAATCAATGCTATCAAAATGGCTTCAATCTGTCCTGAGGACTTTAATCATTTCCAGATGATAACATGGGACTGATTGGATGTCTCTGGCAGCAATTCTTATCAAGGCCTGATTATAACAACTACAATAGGAAGAAGAAAAATTGGTTGGTAGAGGGTGGTTAAGAAGGCCTGAAGAAATGTGCAAACAGTTGCTCATTTCATTGTAAATCCACCTGAGCTGGTGGTGGTAAGTAAAGGTAGCAACTGCTGTTGGTCATTTCCAGCCATGCTGAGAGGCTTTTCATAAATTGAGCCAAGCACACGCTGGAGAATAGTTTTACTTCATGGTAAAAGCAAGCCAATTTGCAACCACTTGCAATTTCTACAAACTAGCAAATCATCAGCAAAGCATCTTGACTTGCTTCCTGGTTTTAAAAGGCTTTTCAAGCTCTCCTTAATTGCACCTTATTTTAATTGCCATGATTCTACCTCTAGACCTGTAAGGAAACCGTGCAGTTGTTACTATTTATTTATATTATTACTCCAGAACGGAATCAAGACCATGTTTTTCTTGCTGTCGTGAGAAACTTTACAAAGATCTGACCCTGCTCAAAGAGCTTTATCTAAATCTGCACGACCAGAGGCAACAGGTGGGCTAACTATGAGAAAGCAACGGCAGCAGAAAAAAATTTACAGAGCTCAAAGGAAAGCAGTGGGCTCAGTACAAAGTTAGGTCTTCAGTCCTGTCACTGCTGCAGCGCTGCATTTCTGGGCTGAAACACGTTACTGGACAATGCAGCTCACATCATTCAAAATTTGGAGATTACCCAGCTTTTCTGAAGTTTCTTTAAGGTTAACCAAATTTCCTTACGCAGGCCCTGCATTGCTCAGTTGTTTCACATTGTGTCAGAAGAAGCATTCCCTGCAATAGGGCTTTGATGCACCCAGGTGAAATCAGGGGTCTAGAGTGAGGCCAGGATTCATTTATACTGGAAAATCAAAACAAAGCTCAAGATACACAAAGTCATTCAAAGCAAGTACAACTGAGAACTTGGAGTTATGCCAGTGCCAAAATCGCACTTTTAATTTTTAATGAAAACTTACTTTCAGAATGAGCACAGGCAAGACCATTCACAAACTGCGTAACACTTGATGCTTAGCAAAGGTGCAAAATAACCATGCAAGAAGTGCTGTGGGCACAGGTGACTGGATCCAACTCACCAAGCCTTCCTATGGGAATGCAAGCAAGCAAGGGAGAAAGTACAGATATTTTGCAATATGTTTACGCCAGCTGTATGAGCTTCAATTTCTTCACCACACAGTATGCTGCTTCTAAGCTAGGGGATAGGTTAAAAGTTTGTTTTGGGACAAGAGGTGAGACAAGAAGAAGAAAGTGTTTCAGAAAGGGAAGGAACATCCCACTCAACCCACTGATAGCAAACATTATCTTGTCTTAATAGGTGCTTACTGCTGCGGTCTATTGTGTCCCCAGCTGGTTACGTCTTTGTTGCAGAGGTTTGGTCCACAGGGTGCCACTCCTCAGACAAGGACATGGTGACCTTCACAATGTCCAATGAGCCAGAGAAGTTTGGCTGAAAGAGGAAACTTATTCAAGATTAAAGAGAAGGCTGAAGCTCTTAACACAGAAGACAGTAAAATTTTTAAATGCTTCCTACTTTTGCAATCTGAAGTTCAGGTCACATGTGAGAGAAAAACACCAGAACTTTATTTAAATTCACATTTCTGGCTTGATGGCTACATTCACTGGAACTTTTATAAAATTACCTTCTGCAGATGTCATTGCGGAGAAAGACAACAGAGTCAGTGTCACCACTCTATCAGTACGGGACAGTCCTGGTAGCTGAAATAGCATGACATGAAACAGCCATGGGATAACAGAAGCTAACCACATCAGCTGGTATTCTCCACCAGGACCCAGTTACCCACTGATGTGTAGTAATATCAGGGTGAATCCATGCTGTAACAACTCGCCCTTTCCAACCACAGAACGAACACCGCTTGCAATGAGAACCTACTTTTAATTAATCCTTTCTCCTTTCATTCTTGTTTCAATCATACCTTGTGCAACCCAGATTGAAATATTAAGTCAGCAAAAATCAGCACATCAACAAAAGACCTGTGAGGCAGTCAGTCCGTTCATCAGTCACCACCATTCCCCAGTCTCAGGGAAAGCATCGGTCCCTTCTCCAATACGAGCACAAGGATTTACTTTTTACAGTTATTGGCAGATTTCGAATCAAAAGCTTCAGGCTTATTGCAGCAATTAAATGCGTGAGTCATGTACTCATTCATTTGGAAAGGTTCCTACTTTGTCTTATTGCTCACCAAGACCGTAAAAGACGCATTGCAAGGAGGAAATCTGTCCCAGGCGCCATGGGACAGATTTGTAACCCAGGCTGGTTACAAATACACCTGAGTTTCTCCTGTGGCATCATCCAGGCCCATACCCCTCTCCTCCTCCTTGTCTAAAGCGACTGCCAGATGCCCACCAGAGACACTGCTGCTGTGCATCCTCCTCCCTGGGAGTCCTAGCAGGACTGCGAAGGAGGCTGCTTGCCTCTCCCACCTTTGGTTTTACAACCCCATCCCGCTGTGGGAGGACCTACGGAGCAATAAATGCACGGCGTGCCCAGCCCCAGGGCCTGGAGGGCTGGTTGCGTGGCTGAGAGGAGAGGCAGAACTGCCTCTCTCCTGTCCTGTGCCTCCCTGTGCTGAAAACCCATTATGGTTATGAGGTTGTAAGCGTGTGCTGCTATGCAGCCTGAAGAGGAATTAATGCAGCTGGATTTGGAAGGACAAAGACGACTGGTGTTCTACTATGATCGATGGTCATTGATCTGGCGCTAATTAGTAAAAAAAAAAACAAACCTTTTAAAATACTGGAATTACATATAATTGCTTGATTATTCATTCTAGCTTAGTACTTGTTCCTTAATGCATTTGACTCCAACTTCTAGCAAATACCTCTTATTAAACAATACTAAGTATATTTATAACACAATGAAAGGTAAGCAACTGAACAAAATTGCCACCTCCTTCTCCTCTTTGTTCAGCTTAGCACTGCACTTTGCATGAGGAAATGCTTTGCATGAGAAGCTTTGCATGAGCTTGGGGATTTGGATCCCTAATGTCATCTCATCTAATGTAAACACCTAAAAACCTCTAATCTTTTCTTTAATAAAGCTTCTTACAGACCTCTCAGAGCTGATTGTGTCTTGTGAAAGTGAGTCAGCTTCCTGCGTGAAACAAAATTTTCTTTAACAGATCGCAGTGCCCTGTTTTCTATTCTCTGAAAGTTTCTGATGATGGTTTCTGTACGAGTCCTTAGAATGACTCCTTAGAGTGCCTCCTTAACCTGTGGCCTGTGGTGTCCTTTCACATGCCTCTGTTGCCTCTTTCCTACCCATTTCTTTTGTAACCCCAACCTTTACAATTCTTCACTGAAATGGACAGTGCATGGAAATGACGCACCTCAGGGCAGTGTGCACAGTGGTAGTCACAACCCTCTCGCAAGGAGGCCAGTGATTATAGCTGCATGTAGTGGCTGTCTCAGACAAATATCTGGACCTGAATGATGATGGTTTTCCTGTCGTCGTCACAAAAACATTTTTCTTCCCCGTCTCTCTTAGCCCCACCCCAAAACCCCTCTGAATTTCAAAATGCAAGAACAGGATAGGGAAAGGGGTGAAACCAGCAACAAGGAAGACCCAATAACTGGACCTGCAGCCATTTTCCACACCCAACTCAGCTAAAAGAGGCTCTGCAAGCTCTGCACTGTGGGTCCACTCTAGCTAAGAAGGGCCTGTGGAAGGTGTTGACCCTCTGCAGAAGAGAAGCCTGTACGATGGGCATCAACTGATAAGGTAGAGAGGTGGCAACGGGCAAAGCTCCATAGCTGTAAGAAACAGCTGAAGCAGACAAGGAGGGTAGTGAAAATGAAATCCTTGGAAGCGGTATGTTTTAAATAGACTAAATTTCTCATGGGGCGTAGAGTGGCACATGGTTGGAAAGGGCAGTTCTGTGAATTTGTAAATTCCAGAAATAAGTGAAAGACAAAAAACAAAACAAAACTCAAAAAAAAACCACTTTCCTTCGAGCCGGAATTGAACCAGCGACCTAAGGATTACTTTCTAGAGAGAGTCTACAGTCCTCCGCTCTACCAACTGAGCTATCGAAGGAAGATGAAGAACAAGTGCCAAGAATGAGTCAAGACCATATCAACAATAGCCTTAGGCTCTAATGGGCCTCCATATGTATTGCTTTTCACAACAGCAAAACAGTATCCAAAAAAAAGGCACAAAGCTAACTTTCCTGCAAAATTGGATTTTGGTTACAAAACTGCCAGTTTTCTGCCAAATAGTTCACAGCTCTTGTAAGACTGTTGGTGGTGGTAGCGTTAAGGTTGTAGTTCCTGTCATGACCCATATGAAATCTGTCTACGGCTTGACAAAGAAATTTGCCCACTCTTTGGTGACCTTGCCACATTTCCTAAGCTGAGCTAGGAGAAGAGGGAGAACTCCCCTCCACACGATACCTCACAACAGTTCTCCAGCCAAATCCAGTAACAAAATAACAAACAAATCAGTTAACACGCTCCCCGACAGCTTCCATAGCAAATGTAGAGGAACAGATGAGAAGAACAGAAAGGAACAACCATTGAGGTTTTAATTTGAATCCTATCAACTCCCATGGTGCATATAAGACCCCTCATACACAGATGAGGTTGCAATGTCTGGCATTGCAACCGGTGGCCTCCTCAACCCCTGGGCCTGGGAGGCTGAACCCTTTGTGAATCATCTGTGCAAGTGCCGCAGCTCACAGCTGTGGTAATTGAAAGCAAACTACCTCTTTTTGAATTACAGTGATTCATGAGAATCTCAGCTGTCTGAACAGCAGGGTGGGGTGAAAAACTGTGAGCAGACACCCTGTTTGCCGAAACCATGCCATCCTACTTGCAATGGGGGGGTGTGTAGCAGTGTTACCTCAGTGCCCTACAGCACACCCATCCTTAACCCATGCTTACCTCCACCTCCTCCTTGTGACTCAACTCCAATCACTGGGCTGTTTCAGCAAGTATGTAGCCAGCAGGTTGGGGGAAGTGATTATTCCTCCATGTTCAGGACTTACGAGCTTGCATTAGGAATGCCGTATCCTGCCTTGGCTACCTGGTACAAGACAGGCGAGGACATTCTGGAGTGAGTCCAGTGGAGGACCACCAAGATGGCCATGGGGCTGGAGCACACGATGTAGGAGGGGAGGCAGAGAGCTGGATTTCTTCAGCCTTAAGAAGAGACGGATAAAGGGGGATCATACTGCAGTCTGCAGCTACCAAATGGGGATATGGGGAAGGCAGCGCCAGGTTCTGCTTGGAGGTGCACAATGAGAGGATGGGGGGCAACAGGCACAAGCTGCCACCAGAGAAATTTTGATTAATATAAGAGGAGAAAAATATCATGAGAGTAAAAATTTTCACCCCTGCAAAGGTTGCCCAGAGGGTGGAATTTCCACCCGTGGAGATACTCAAAGCTTGACTGGTGTCCTGGTTTTGGCTAGGATAGCCAACCCTGAGCAACCTGACCTAACTTTAAAGTCTACCCTGTCTGCAGTAAGAGGTTGGACCAGATGATCTCCAGAGGTCTTCACCAAACATACACAAAAATGACCTCATGTCAGGAAGGTGACTTCACAGAGCAAATGAACTCACAGCAGAACTATCACCATGTACTTCTCTATCTGGAAAATACAGCTCTTCATCTCAAACTCACATACACATTTTATTTGCATACTAGCAGACATCTTAAGCCTCCTCTACTGCTAAAAGCAGCACAGATCTTGATAGAAACTCAGTAAGATGTCTGCCTGTTTATGTTCATGGCAATATAGGAAGGTTAGGAAATATTTGACTTACCTACAAGGTACTGTTGCAGCTCCTCAGATGCCTAATCCAGAGCCTGTGATGTGCCATGACGTTCACGTACACACCAAGGACTATCAAGTCAGTGGATGTTATGGAGAAAAACATGTGATGGAGCTAAACAGAACTGCCGTATGCCATCAGGGCAATATCTGCGCTCCCTGGCATCAGGTGGTCTTGGTGGAAGAAGGTCCTCAAGATACCCATATGTGAGAATATGGGCTTAATCTTGTGCTGGAGAAATAATGGCATAATAGAAGCTCCTAAATCAGAATAGATAGCATAGCCCCAAGGCTCTCATCTTTTCCAGTCCGCAGATCCCACAGCATTTTCCAGGGGGACTTCAGGGTCCTTTCAAGCAAATTTAAGCCTGTTGTCATGAGTGTGCCTTATCTCAGTTACCTTTCACATACCCCTTAAAAATAATTCACTAGTCCCACCTATGTATTCAAGGACCTCAAAACCCAAAATCCCTGCTCTATCCAGTTTAACTTATTAGCACTGTCATCTAATCCAGTGGTGAGTATTACATACAGACTTTAGGGGAAGGATCACCATCTCTTTGCTGTCCAAAGTTGTTACTGGTGAAGATAACCCTAACCAGCTTGTATTTTCCTGTAAGAAATCGGTGGCAGTTAAGTCAAGATAAAAATTCAATTGGAATCAGATAAAAAGTGGATGCTGTTACTATCTATGCATGAACAAATGGGACGCAGAAACCACAGTGTTGCCTTGACAATAAAAAGCATTGGAGTTCTCATCCTGTGGAACTTGCTAGCAGTGATGTATGGGTGATTTGTGAGAGATATTCTCCTAAACTACAAATATACCCCCCAGGGCAGCTTTCCAAAGCACATGTTCTGAGGAAAAATTAATTTATTTTTTTCTTGATTTTTTTAACTTGGTAAGCTTTGAATACTTAACAGAATTAAATTTTGGCATGGAGTTCATGAAAGATCTCTGATTATTTTGATTCTTTCAACCGATTCAATGACGATACCAAGCTTTGAGAGCCATGTGACTGGAGCCCTGAGCTATATAAAGGGAACAGCTCACCTGTTTCAAGTGGTGTAGAATAAGATGAAAGGAAAGGATGTAGCTTGAAGGCAGGATGGAGAACAGCCAGAGGTAAAGCTACTAATAGCTGGACTGTATACATACACTTGGTAATGCTATGTGTTTTGTTAAGCTCAGATTAACATATGATGGTCTCTAGTGTTTTGTATACTTACAGGCTGACTTTCTAACATGGCTTTAAATGGTTTAAAGTTTTTTTTCCAGTGAAAAGCTTTAAAAAATCTGGTTGATTCTGAGGGACTTGGGAGGATTGTTTTCTTTTGAGGTGGAAATATGCACATGCTCTGAATACGAGCATTGGATTGAACTCACAGTGAATTTGTAAAATCTTTGTGTTGACTTTAATTCTACCACTGGTTGGCTATTGTGGTTTCTGCGCCACCAGCAAGTGACGGACGAACTTCGGATATCTCAATTTGGCAGTCTTGTGCCATACCTCTGCAACAGAGGAGGAGGTTTTCCTAAAGACTACTACTCACAGCAACTTGAATGGAGGGTCTGAAGCATCACCAAAACAATCATCTCCCTCTGTCTACCTGTTAAAATTCAAGATAGAAATCTCTTTGGAATGGACTATCTTTGTACTTAAAGGCTGAATAGCAGCTGGCACAACAGACCCCCCAGCCCTGTCTGATGCCCCCAGGCTCTGTTGTGATGTAAATAATATGTATGACTCCTTGGGCCAGCTTCAGAGACAACTTTAATAACATGTCAGGGTGAATGAATGCCAAGGGGCAGGAAGGTGGGAATGCAGAAGGAAAAGAATTGGGAGAGTACATGAAGGTTTCATATAAAGGAAGTTTGATTGCATTGCTGCAGTGTAGGCTGCATTTCAGGAAACACAGAGTTTATAGGCCATTACTTACAGCTATCAAGTATTGTTGTGCTCAGACAACCCACTTAACACTTGTGATGCTGCACGGTTAGCAGTAATAGACATCCAGAGGGAAGTATCCGCTGGGTATTCAAAACCTAAGCTGTATATGCTTATCCACAGATACATTAGCTTAATTTTGCTGTATAACCACCTTACAGTTCTGGGGTGGCTTTTAATACAACAATATTTTATTTACAGCTAAGATACTTTAATTCCATTTTCTTCCTATGTATGACCAGTCCTGTAAGCAATTAAAACACAGACATTGAAGACCCATGGCAGCGCTCAGACATCAGATTCAGATTGTGCAACTCTCTTCAAGCACACAGTTTAGCACCAGCAGCGATTATAGGAGTGCCTGAGAGCTCACCCTGTCAGTGGGCACAGAAAGCAATAGCCTCCATGTAGTCACCAAACTGTTCTTCAACGAGTTAAGTGTTCAGCCATGTAAGTCAGGCTGAGAAATGCAGGGAGTAGCATTCCTGTCTTCTCTCCCACAAAGGGTTCCATGCCTGGCTCTTCTCCTGGTGAAAGACAAGATTAATACTGTGTGAGCTCTTCTATGATGATCAGCCCAGAAAGTTTTGGTAACCGGGTGGCAATTAACCACAGTCGGGACATGACATTATTCAGATACAGTGGACTAGCTCCTAGCTGCTGTGAATCATAAGTCCTTGGAGAGCCTGATCCCTGTCTAGTTTAGCTTAGTTTCCATCCAACAAGTACCACACTGGTACTTTTTTGTTTAAGCAAAAGCTCAGCTAATCACGCATAGGGTCTCTATGTCCTGGTCTCATCCAGTTGGTGAAGCAAAGGAGGGTGTTTCTGATGGATAACTTCCACTTTTCAGCCCTGTTTCTTCCCCTGCCCCCAATAAGTAAATATTGCTTCACAATAGCAGTTGTAAAGGCCGCAGTCTCACCGGAGGCTTCAGTGCCAGCAGAACTCTGCATCATCTGGGGAAGGGCAGTGGTGCAGAGGACAAAATTTTGGACACGGGAGAGCTTGCTGCCTCCTGCGGCCGCTTCACTTCGGGAGGCAGCCCTTCCACACAGCCACTTCCTTTTCCCTTGCTCATCAGGCCTCTCAAACCATACAAGCCCTAATGAAAATGAAACATGCATGTCATATATAACAAGGAGAGGCAAAAAAAAAAAAAAAAAAAAAAGGGAAAAAAAAAAAAAAAAAAAAAAAAAAAAAAAGTGTGAAATTACAGTATCAGTGTGAGAAGGAGAGATATGAGCTCTCATTCCCCAGGAGAGAATTTGAAAGTGCATAATTTTTTCCATTCACAAGCGGCATTTAAGGGGCAGCATTTGGAAGCGGAGAGGAAAATCCAGAAGAAAACCAGCACTTAAAAGCGGAGCGAGTATTTCTGCCCTACATATTTGGGACCCCTTTTTTGATACACCAGTTTGGTTTGACATGGGGAGATGTACATGC
Organism: Aramus guarauna; assembly: GCA_013400195.1. Classification (NCBI taxonomy): domain Eukaryota; kingdom Metazoa; phylum Chordata; class Aves; order Gruiformes; family Aramidae; genus Aramus; species Aramus guarauna. The sequence continues at coordinate 273,183 of VXBL01008665.1, forward strand.
ATAACCCTGATGAACAGGTGTGGTTCCTAATGTGTTCTTCTGCCCACAGGTAATGCTTTATCTAGCCTTTCTGAAGACTGAGCAGCAAATCCTTTAGGAGTCACCAAAAAAAAAAAAAGAAAAAGAAAAAAAAAGAGAGATTAAAAAGAGTAAGGCACGACTTTTCAGCTGACTTTCTTCTACATGGGAGAATTTAGCAGTCCTGGGTAAGGAGGAGACTTGCCTGTGTCGGGTCTGGCTGTGGTATGGGAGTCTTGCTCACTCATGAGAATCTAATTTATTTTTAAAGAGCACTTTAATATAGCATAACAATATTACCACACATCTTGCTCAAGCAAAGAATTTTTCCAATCTATATTCAGTGCCAGATAGAGTGACTATAAAATGAGTTACTGTACCTTAAATTTCTGCCTTGGCTATAGTGACAGGAAGCTAATTAGACAAACTCTGAACCTGTCTTCTGGACCCAAATCCACATTACTTGGACGTGTAAGAATTACCAGCTGTGTGAGAGCTTGTGCTTCTGGAGGGAGTTGGACTCAAAGGATGAAATAACAGGTAAAGGAGCAGAGAACGATGGCCACTGTGGGGCCCAAACCAGTAAAGCAGCAGTGTTTAAACTCTTTTCCAGCTGAACTTTAACACCTCACAATGTGGACAAAATATGTTAGAAGCATGTCTGAGGCATGAATGCTGGGCTCAGACCACATGTAAAACTAAGCTCTAAACCCAGTTTGACTTTTCCAGATTATTTCTAAATTCCAAAGACCAATGTATTGGAGCCAACTGCACATGCTAATGCTGATGGAGCAGACCATACATTTCACAGCCCGTGAAGCTACTGACCTTCTTGACTCTAGCTGGACCTATTGGGGCTCAGCAGGCCAGGGAACAACAGTTTCAAACCAGGGCTTCACTTCAGCCATCAGAAACAAAAAACCTTTAGACAGGCATGAATGTTTTCTGATGCCTCTTTTGCATCTGTGTTTCTGGGAAATGACTCTTGAGAACTACTGTCTTCTTATTAAAAAAAAAAAAATTACCTATCCTGTTCCCACTTCCTTTTCAGGAGCTGGGCTCCAAACTATGCCCAAATATTATGTAGTCCTCTTTTCTTGTATTCCTGCCTCTACGTAGTCAGATCCAAACATTTCAGACATCACTAAGTATCAAACAGGGAGAACGGCAGGGTTAATATCAAATTTAGTCACAGGTTGAAATATCCTTTATCAAAAGTATGAGCAAACTTCAAAAGGTAAGAACAAACACCCGAAATAATGGCTGCATCCCTACAAGCTGCACAGTCCTTTTTCTTAGGTTAGGCACAGCACTCAGAAAGGACCTGGACCAAAGGATCTTATTGCTACTATTTTGTGTGTATTATTTATATTTCTATAGCACTCAGGGACCTCAAATGGGGATTAGTGTCTCATTGAACTAGGCACTATAAAAACAAACACAACAAAGACAGTTCCCTGCCCCTGAGAGCTAATCTTTGGCCATTTCTCTGCAGCATCTGGCTAGAGTAGGGCATAAGGAAGTGTAGTAGGGTGTACCGCATGGACTGCATGTAATCTTATTTCTACAACTCTTGTCCTTCCTTAAGCTAATGCTCCACTTCTGTTTGTTAATCTGACTCATCATCTCAGTCTAAATTTAGTTTGTGGGCTTCTTGGACAGAAGTCTTTGCATCTTTTCATTTTTCTGTGTTTTTTTTTTTTGTTTTGTTTTTTTTATTTTGCATGGTTTTGGACCCCCTAAAATAATATACATTCTTGAAACCCTGAAACAAAATAACTTCCTTCCCTCTCTAAGAAAAAATGGATATGATATATTCAAATGTGCATCTTGAAGTGTTATGATCTTGTACCTCTACAGAGCTTAATGTAATCCTGTGGATCAATGAGCAACACAACAGGTATGGTAATATAAAGAAGTCTGGTCAACATGTATATATGCACCAAGTACTTCTCCAGATGATATGCAGACAAAGGAGATGTATCTGCAAAATAATTCCTACTGGTTAAATACAAAAAAAGCTGCTGGTATACTGCATTGTGATTGATAAATTGGATTTGCAGGTCCCCATAAAGATAAAGGAATGTGGCAAAGTCAGGGCAATACAGTCTCGGCATCTCCAAGACCTGGAACAAAATGTGGGCACTCTCCCATCTCTACAGTCGTTCCTTCCAGGCCAGTCTCATGCCTGCAGCATCCTCTTCCCCTGCCTGCAGCCACAACAGCTTCAGTTGCATCAAGGGACCATTTCTTGGCAAAGGAACGTGTTGGAGCATTGGCACTTTCTAACCTTTCCTAAGGAAAAGGGACTACCTGGACAGAAAGTCTGTCAGCCAGTAGTTAGAGTAGTGCAGTAGGGTCCAACAGCTCTGCCACCATCCATCCATCCCAAATTTTACGTAACCCTTTCGTGCTCTAGAAGAGGGGGAAAGAAAAAAAAAAAAAAAAAAAGGTATTTGTTTAAAAGACTGTACTGAAGAACTATAAACAATACAGGATGTTAGTTTACACAGAGTAGCGAGGGTACAGACAGCGTAATGGTGCAATTTGCTTCTGTTTCCCCTCCAGGTCATGAGGATCTGCCTGACTGCCAGCTTTACATACAGCGACTCTTTCTGCAGGCTTGCAAACCTCAAACTTACTCTTCACAAGACAGTGGCGTGCGTGACAAAGAGAGTCTCCAAAGAAATGAAGGACTCCCTCAAATATCGCTCTGCTTCTTTTCACGAGCAGCAGGGAAAGGCGGGATCAAAGCTTTTGAAGGCATACCTGCAAGCAAGCGAAAGCGTACAAACTTTGTGAGGGCGCTGCCTTCCCTGGCCTCGAGCGCCCCACGCTTGGGGAGGCGTGGGGTGGGGGGACCCCCTTCACAGCTCGGCAGTCAGGGCTGAGAGCTATTTGGATTAGATGAGGAATTTCAAGTGGAAACCATCTGAATGGGTGTGGGCGCCTGTGTTTAAACAAATGGCTTCTTATAGTACCTCCACAAGGTCCGGTTCTAAAGGGGGGGCATAAGTAAGGCTCATTTTTCCTGCCACTGCAAACTCAAATGGGATTGTGTGGGGTTTTTTTTCCTATTCTGAAAGCAAAGAATCAGGAAAAACCCATGACAGCAACAGTACAAGTAAATTGGCAAGATATGCTGTAAATAGCTTTGATGCTAAACAAAAATAAACAAAAAATTCATATTGCAGCCATTTTAAGATTTCAGCTTCCTTCTTCACCCCTGCCACTAAGCAGGCTTTCTCAACATGTGACAAGAAGAATTCAGAGGGACGCTTGCCAAGTGTTTTCTGACCCAACTCCTAGAGGTATCCTCCATCTGCAGCAACAGACACCTCGCTGTGGTCTGTCATTACCTTCTGTTTGGTTTTCAACACCAGCTACCCTAGTTAATGAAAGAAGATGCAACCACTGAAGACAACGAACAGATAACATTTGTAGCTTTTCTGGGAAGCTTTGAGGAAGACTTCTCTGATCTTGAATAGGCCAGAATACAGAACAATAATGACTGAGGCATGCATATACAAGCGTATGGCTTTAGCGAACTAGGTAAGCTCAGCTATTAGGAAAACAGGCTGTATAAAGCCTGGTGGAGAGGATTTAAGGACAAGAGATGAAGGGCAGAGCTAACCGTTCGGTTTCTGTCACAGCACCACACCTACCTACTCGGCCTCTATCTGTGGGCATAAATTTCACAGCTTGAAAGAGCTAAGCACTCAGAAATATTTTTCCTATAGGACTAAGACCCAGCTCCACATCCATAACGTTATTCTATGTAAATGTCTGCATGCGGCCCTTCGCATCTAAGGTTTGTAGCAATTCATGGTATTTAGCCAAATGCCATTCCCCCAAAGGGCAGCATATTTTTGTTCTTATAATCTTGCATGGAAATTGAAATGGACATATTTTAACATGGGAAAAGTAAACACATTTCCCCTCAGCTAGGCACTGCTGCATCACTGTGCTGGTGATGACGGTGGCCTGAGATTTTTCTCTAAGCATTCCTGACCGAGATTCAGAAACCACCAAGGAAGAAAGTTCCCCACAGAAAATTGAACCCCTCCATTTGACCTTGGCGCTAGGCTGGGGATTGGATCTACTTAGCCAGACAATATAGGCAGCATTGGCCTCACCAGCAAAGCTCTGTCATTTTGTTCTCCATCAAGCCTCCCTATTTGATGTAACAAACTCCCATTTACCTACCACATAAACATGCTGTACTTAAAATGTTTGTCTTTGATAAACCATTCTCCCTTTTGAGGATCCATTTGGCCCAACATGAATCAAGCCTAAAAAGCTACTTAAAGCTTTTGGAGAATTCTTTGGATTTGCAGCTTCACATTTCAATTACTGCAATGTTTGCATTAAGATGCTTGTCTGAGTTCTGCCCTGCAGGATTCGGGAAAAGAAAAATGTTCCTTTTGTACTGAACACAACCAGTAGGTATTTAGCTATTTTTTGTGTATTATGACAGTACCATCTGGCATTCATCTGCTGGGTACCTCAGGAGAATGTCCCCTTCCTACTTGCCTGTATGATGCCGGCCAAAATGATAGAGTACACCAAAAGTTAACTTCCTGTAATACGGTCTCTTGGCTTATCTGGAGTAAGACAATAGTTCCTTTATATTCTTAACTTTGCATTTCACATGTTCTCCCGCCTGCCTTGAAAACAGGGTCATAAGAGATTCTTACGGGTCAGACACCTCCTAATGTGAAGCCAGGGACAACACTAGCAAACTTACTAACAACAATCTATAAGGCCAGTTGGCAATGCACGTACAGAAGGCAATATGAAATAGAAATGGAAATTTGCCCAGTTAGATTTGTTCTGTTCCACTGAAACGCTTTGTACAGTGAAAGCATAAACAAACCACTGCTCTTAGAAGTCATGGTTCACCTGCTGACTCAAAAACTCATGTCTGTCAACCAGCGTGAGAGAGGCCAAGGGGACTATCTGTTTGGGTTTCTCCTCTGCTCTCAGCCTAATTTATCTTGTCAGTTCCAAGATCTCCATTCCTTTCTTGAAAGGACAAAAAAGGAAGTTTGTCTTAGTCATGCCCTCCAATTCTTTGATTATTTTTAAGCAAACAAACAAGAACTTAGCACGGTCCAGTTCAGATGGACTAGTTCAGCTGCTGGGTAACGTCTCAAAGCTATTTGCATCCCAGCCCCTTCCTCAAACGGCAGTTCCTTCATCCCTTTCAGGATAAATACTTTAATACTCCCAACCTGCTTCTTGCAAACAGCCTTTTCAAGAGAAACAAGCCAGTCTTGAGCAATTAAGACCTATAGATCTCCCTTCACTTCCTTCAAAGCCATTGTGGAGGTGCAGCTGAAACCCATTAAATTCAATTGAGCCCAAATGGCCCATAAGTCATATGGAAACTTCCTCTGGGCTTTTAACAAAGAGCCTTGCTTTAAATTCCAAATTACAAACAAATTCAGTCTGTTCAGCTTTCACATAAAACATAAAAATTAAAGAAAACATACAGAGGAAAAGTTGCATCAAATCACAGGAGCATTATAAGAAAGTACAACCAGTTACTCTTGATCTGAAGTTACATTCTTCAGTTAGAAACGTCATATTAAGTCATGGCAATATTTTCTTTAGTCTGGACTAGAAGCATGCTTTATTCAGTGTATCACAAAGTAAAACTGGTGGCATTCACCACCCCATTCTCTCCTCTGACTTTTCCCCACAATGACCAAAAATAATATATATTTACATATATACACATAATATGATGTGCGTATATATGTATATTATATCACATATAGCTAGCAGAATAATCTCAGGTTCACATATAATAAGTAGATAATAAACATTTATATACTACTTAACAGTAAGTATTGCTTTACTGTGCGTCAGGTTTTTCTCAAGTTGACAAAATTATTAATGTGGCTTTATATTGGAAGTCTCAATCTAAGTTTAAGGATCAATATATGTACTGCAAGATAAGTCAGCTGAACACTGAAAAGATCCAGGCAGATACTGAACTTGAAAATTACACAGTAAAATTGTTCCATAATACATCTTTATTCAGACCCCCCATGGGACTAGCATGCTAAAAAAGCCTCTACTTGAGGGTTAATTTCACCCTAAGGGCTCTAAGAATAACTGGAGGCCCAGATCTTTATGACTTTGTATCAATTAATGTTTTTTACATTCTTTTTAATAAGAACTTGATGAAAAATATCCTGCTCTACCTATTCTATTTGGCACCCAAGTAACAAGTCATTAAAAGTATCTGAATCAGGTTTACAAGTGCTGTGGAGTGATATTTTCTAAAGATAATGGGTCTGAGAGACAGACACACGCACCTTCCCGACGCACATGAAATTGAAACAAAAAGTAGCAGGCATCCTTCATGGCTAATCAGGACCATGCCAAGCACCGCTCCGAGCCGTACGAGCTCGGCAGCAGATTCCCGTGCAAATCCGGTGCCTTTGCCCTGGTTGGGGCAACGTCCCCGGGATGCAGAGGGAGCAGGGTACCGCTGTCTGCTGCCGGACTTTGCGCCGCTGCTGTAGGTCCCTCAGGGCACTGGGACACCAGGCTATCAAACCACAGTGACTGAGGCACGGACTTTGCCTCCTTCTCATGCCTGGGTGGCAAATACAGCAAACTCTTTCAGTTGGCTTTGGCGAGGGTGCGGCTTATTGCAATGAAACAAGCAGCTCTGTTTCTCCCATCCCTGCTCCTCCTCTCCCTCCCCCAGCCCCTTCTCCTAAACATGTGCTCTTGCTGCTCCCTCTGTACCAGCCCAGAGCTGCTTCAACTCACCAAACAGGCAGAAGAGCAACTCAGCAAAAAACCAACGCTTTAAAAACAAGCATGAAGGACAACAGTGCAAAGGAAGTAGGACTGCAAAGCCAGGAGCAGAAAGAGGAAAAGCAGGACTGAATTACAGCAACAGGGAACAATCTACTTCATGAACCCACACCCTGGAAGACATCAGGTTTGCTAAATTAGCAAAAAGAAAGGACAGCTGAAATGTGTTAGCCTGCATGTAAGCCAAAAAAAAAAAAAA
>VXBL01008665.1:280266-307485 GCA_013400195.1 Aramus guarauna
AAAAAGTGAGGACAGCGTAGTGTATTAACAGCCTGACCCTCAATCCACTCCCTTCTCAATATCTCCAGAAATTCATTGGTATTTAGACCTCACTCCTGGGACAGTGATAACAGAAATTACAGAACTTCTAAGACTGTGACTGAGGTCTGGGAATATTAAACAGACAAGTAATTTCACAATAATGAATGAATGGAGTAACACCCATTGAGAAAGCTTTGGTGGGGGTGGAACCTAGAAGGAAAAAAAGTTGCTGAAATACCTGTTTGCAAGAAGCATGTTCTCTGGTTTCTTTGTTTGTTTTCTTGTTTGTTTGATTGTCCAGAATAGCAGCTACCATGGGAACACCATAAATCTGAAAAAGTGTAGATGGGACACGTTGAATTTCAAGTAAGGAAGGGAGGGAGACGGATGGGGGAATCACTCACTCTCTCCTCTGATTCCCCACTGCCAGGCAACAGCGAATTAAGGCTGCCTGAGAAACCAAGCATGCTGAAATCACCCCTTCTGGTGGATAAAAGTTATCTGAGGACAGATTCGTCCCCATAGCTATCATACGGCTACCCTAAGCTTCACAACTCTGAAAACTGCAAGAATTAAAGTAATAATAAAATCCCCCTAAAAACATAAGCCAGCATTCTAGCCCGGTGGAAGGAAACACTCCGGTGTAATTCAGTTGATATCATTTAAGGGGAGAGATGAGGAATCTCGGGGTGAGTCAGCTGCGGTCAACACACCGATGGCACCAAACACAGCGATGCCTACGGAGCCAGCACATCCCTGCCTCAAGCTCGGCTCTGACCCAATTTGTCTTAGGCTGACCCAAATATAGAAAAAAACTGGCACAGGTCACTGTCAGGATACTTTTGTTTACAAGCTAACTCATGAATACTTTTCAAAGCACTATTTTTTATATTATTTTTTTTTTCCTGAGCAAAAGCCATGACTTCTAATTTGAAAGGGCGTTTAGAAGTGGTTGTGATTCATGGGGATTTATGGACATTTCCCAGAGTTTCTAAAGCCTGGACTTTCTTCCCACAGCTCCCAGGAAATGCACTTAACTGTCTCCCACAGGTCGTTACTTCAGCACATTCAGACCGGCGGTGCAGACGGTCACCCAGCAGCCTCCATCCCAGCGGCTGCCAGGGGCAGGACCCCTACGGATGCTATCCAAAGCTGCGCCCAAAACCAGGGAACTTGCGTGAAAACCATTCCCCAGTGTAGACGCAACCAGCATTAACTTGAACAACAGTTACACATCATTTCCTTTTCTGTATGGTGGTAACTTACAGAGAAACGGCGTAGGATTGGAGGCCAATGGAACAAACTGGGGGGGCGGAGGGGACGGTCCCTCAAGGAAACGAGCATCAGGACATTTCTTAAGCCAAAAGCACACCGAGCGCACCATCATATTTAACCTAAGAATGATTTTGCATTAATCCCACTTTAGCCACTGAGATTTTCAGCTCCAACTGGTTACAGCAAGTAATGCACTGGAAAGCCCTGGGTGAGGCTTTCTCCCTCACCTCCCTCACGCAGGACTCACTTCCAAGAGTTCGTTAAATGTCAGTCCTTGAGCAATGGGTTTAATATACGAGAGCCGGGTGCCTTGCACAAATTGAAGGGAGACCTTCTGCTTTCTGCTTTCCAGCTACTTTTACTGTTCTATTCACCCTGAACGTTGCCTTCAGTGATAAAGCTAAAAAACCCCACCCTTGCTCGTTATCCTGACAATATATAATTCTGACAGTGCACTCAGTATACTTCATGAAATATGCAACCCTGTGACTAATGAGGTATTTGCACATAAGGGCCGTATACAGTAAATTGCAGGGCAATAAAAGTAAAGGAAAACCATGAACTGATCAGCCAGCTGTTAAAATGATGCAAAGTGTGTCTTTAAATGTATTGTGTTATATCCACATGCTGAGTAGAACTCAATCCCGGTGCTTTTGGTAAAGCTTCACCTTAAAAAAACTATAGGTCTCCCTTTCTGTTATTACACGTTAGCTCCTACTTTTCAAATACTGATGAAAAGTTCACCTATCTAGTGCCTCCCTGCTTTCCACTCATCATGTAAGGAGAGTACTATTTGATTTTATGTGTGTGATTGCGTCCGCTCCAGTGCTAAGCATCCTATCAGCATATGACCAAATAGCAAAGCTGACATTTTTGCCGTGATTATCCACGAAATGTGTTTCCTACCTCTGATTTACAAGAGCCCTATTCATGAGAAATGATTAATAGCTCACTAGCGCTGCCAAAAAGCACATAAATCTAGACATCCTCTATGCTCCTGACATGCTGCTCATCTCATAGATATGTTCAGATCTCTCTCTCCCCCTCTCTCTAATATCTACGTCTGATCCCCAATGGGCATACGTTCGCGCTGATTAGGCAATACAGTTGCTGACTGGGACAATCTTAGGCTGATATTACTGATGGCACCCAATTAGAGGCTGCAGAAAGCAGTGTCCTTCCTGGCTTGTACTAGACAAGCATGATTAAGTGTTAAATGCCTTCTAAATTAACAGGCAACATTACCCATGTGTCTGTTACAACTTATCAGGGTAAGAAACCAGCTCCATTGCCAAGTTTTCTCTGTCTGCAGTTAAGTCTCCCTGGCTGTAGACTAATAGAGCCGAGAAGAGGGGAAGCTGCATACAAGCATACACCTGACTCAGCCGATGCTTAACTTATTCAAGAAGGTTTCATGCACTTGGTATTAAACATTCCTTTAAGTGCCCCACTCAGATGTGATAGATTTAAACAAGCACCATCTGAACCCATGATATCATTCTCCATGCCCTCACCCCCACCCTCGTCTAATAAAAGCTATTTCACAGTTCTTGAGCATCCTTCTTCTGAAGATCCTAGAGTGTTTTGCAATTATTAAAGAACAGATCATACCATGCCTACCCATTTTATTCCATAATTTCAATGGGGCTGCTAGCACAGCAAGACACACACTCAAAAAAGTAGCTCGTTGTGCCCAGGATGTGAAGAGAATATCAAGGTTGCAGTGCTATCCCTACATGTATCCACTATGACACAAGCCTTTAATTGTACCATCATGTTCTACTTTACAAGTAATACAGGGTACAACATGCCTTTTCCTTGCTGACTTTGATGCAGACGCGTTATAGCTTGCAACCTTTTTTCATTCCTGCATTCATGATACTCACTGTTGTTACAAGAGGGTGCATTTTTCATTAAAGATACTACCACCAGGCCTCAGAATCACGCACAGCCCCCACTGACTTCTCCGGAAACCCTGGCTACTCCCCCAGCTGTAATAAAAACATCAATATTATTAATAATAAAATAATTATAAAAGAGCACTGTTTTCTCTAGGTATGTTTTGATAATATTCTTGGCACGCATATTCTGCTCAGGTTTTTTTCCTTTTTAACTTCCTCATGATTAACTACTTGTCCAAGCTTACAAGCAGCTATCAACTTTTGAGTGCACGCACACCCAGAATTTTGCCGGATCATGCATTTTCAACAGATCCTGTTTGCAGGTAAGTTATTAGGCTTTATTACAGCACAGACTACTTCTCAGGTAAATACCTGGAAAGAATTGCACCAATGTGAAGCAATATCGTGCTGAGTTGGGCCGTCTTCAGACGTGTAAATACTGCTCCATTCTCCAGGTACCCTGTCTTCAAGCTGTCTGGTACTTTTACTAAGTAACCGACACGCTTTCTTTAAAGCAGCGCTCAACTGTTTCTTTAAAGAGTGAAGAGTGGCCTATATAATTTTCATTTCTGTGCCAAGGATAAGAAAGTTATTAGTGTTGCCTCTCTGGCAGTTTTATCACAAATTCCTTCAGAAGCAGAGTATTTCATTACTGTTTCTTGCCATGACCTGATGCCCAGCTATGCATCCTGCACAGCTGTATGTGTAGCGCTAGCCATGGGCTACATCCAGGAGAAAGAAGCAGATGATGATACGAACAGGTGTTCATTGCGGTTTTATTTTGTGCAATGCTGTTTGCAAAGTATATAATCACATAAAGTTAGAAAAACCCCAAACCCCAAACAATAATAGCCACTTTCATTGCTCAGCATGCCCCAGCCTCCTCGGCCGGTGAGTCACAAGCCCCAAAGGGCCTCGACTCTCCGCTTACTCCTAAGCTGCGCTCACAATTTCTTACCTGACTTACTCCTTCTGCTGCGTTTGGAACCAGTCTCTCAGACTGCACGGCGTAACTCAGCTCAGCCTTTGCTTTTCTTGATTACTGCCTTCCTACGAGCAGCTAAAACCATGTTTAAATATTCCTGTCATTTAGCCTGAAGGAAAGCTGTTTAGCACATTTAACATCTTTACCCAGATCTGAGACTTTCTACAGATGTAAGAACTATCTGATGGCAGCCGCTAACACCTTCCTGTATAAAAAATATAATTCTAAAAGAACAGCTACATGCAAAGTAAATAGAGATTTTTTTTCCGTAAAACAACACAACTTGCTGCCCCAGGTGCCAAAGGAGATTTTTAAAAACCAGTAAGTTACAAATAATGAATGATACTTTTTTCACCCTCGTTTCTGTGATGTGTGCAAAGCAGAGCAGGTAGGCTGAGGTGTTAATTTTATCATCTTCCAAATGGCAGAGTCGAGGCAAATGGAAACTGTGACAAAACCTCTATCTACTGGGTATCTACCCACCTCTCAGCTTTCCAGATAATACCAAACCTCTGGTTTCCTTCACGACTGTGCTGAGCAACCTGGAATTGGGTAGACAACTCACTAAAAGACCCACCTCAAAAAACTTTCCATCTATTTATACCAGTCGGTACCTTTTCTCGGCCACTTCACTGGGAGCACAACACACCAACTTCTCTGACATAACCTCCCTTGGTGGCGCACATAGGAAACATTATCTGTTGGGGCTGGCTGTACTATCTAACTAGACATCTCCCGACAGCTCATCTTCACTGTTTCATAATTACGTGACTCCGAGCGTCAGTGATGCTCACTCAGCAGTTCCATGGGAGCTTTCTCAGTAGACAGCGTTTATCGTATTTCTTTTACTTTCATTCTTATTTCAACATCTGCAGTATTCAGAACAGTTTTCAGATACCCTTTTTTCCACAGGAGATGTTGCTTTGGAGACTCATATTGAAAGAAGTGCAGAGAGGAATAAATGACATTTGGGGTATTTCATTACAGCTATAACCTCAAAGGTAGGAGGAAAAGAGAGAGAAGTTTAAAATAACTTTCATTCCTCTTGTCCACAAAAGCATACTGTCAAATTACATATTTGTGTTCTGGCAGTAGATGATATATTTACAAGGGCTCTTCTGCCTGTCTCCTTTTCTATAACAAAATGCTCTTACTCAAGGTTTGGGTTATTTCAAGGATTTTTCAACGCTGGCTTATTCTATGGCTCACAAATGCGTGATTTAACCAAGGAATGCCCAGAAGTAAGTGTAGGAATCGACACTCAACTTGACCTTATAATCCCTTGGCAAGTGCTGTACGTTCACAGACACAAATACGACTAAAACAACTCTTGGAGGGGGGGTGGGGGAAGGAAATTATTTTCATGGATCGTTTGCCCTAACTTTACAAACTTAGTTCCTATTTACTTGTGAAAACAAGTACAAAACAGTATCTGGATTCAAATTACTGACGTAGAAAACCTTGATACACTGAAGTTTCATATGGTACTGTGCATGTTCTGGCTGCTGTTTTGGTTATCCTTAAATCAAAAGAGCAATTTGTCTACCTGAAGTTCATGATGCCATTTTGGCAGTAAAGAAACTAATGGATACCAGTACCCAGCAAGACTTGAAATGTAAGAAGCAACTTTCTCTACCACTGTTTATTTTACAAGAGCATGTGTTTAAACCTCAAACACTTAATGAGAGCAGCGTATACTCCCATCTGCTTGGCATATCTAAATGATACCAAATAAATCTTGACATGCTTTGGGATAATTTTATCATTAAATATTTTGCACACATCATCTTGACCCTTATGCAGCTTGATGAAAAAAACCAAAACAACAAAACTAAGTAACTTCAAAGTTTTTTCCTAAGCTAAGAGAGCCTTACATAAGCCCAATTTTCTTTACTTAAACAAAACAAACAAACAAACTGAAAATCCAAACCTTGAGCTTTCTGAATAAATTAATCCTAATTAAGTAAGGAAAGAAAAAGTTGGGTGGTTCTGGCATCCGCAGAATCAAAGCACATTCCATTATTTAGCTAATACGAGCAATTTTGTTAAACAAACTATACCTTTGTTCTGTAAATTTTGGAAGTTAGGCATTGGACAGATGTTCCCTGCTGGATGCAGACATGCCAGGCGAAGGTTATAGCCCCAGCTGTTGATCATCACTTCTTTGCAGAGGTTACTGCTCCCTCACATTTGCTGGCAGAGCTTGCTTACAGAAACACTCCCAAAGCCACTTGAAGTTAAAGTGAGTGGCGTAACTATTCAGACAGTTTATGCTAACTAGCACAGCTGCTGGAAGAGTTCGTGCCTGTCTGTACCTTTAAAACTTCCACTGCTCACAGGACTGCAAGTTTTCACAACTTCTTGTCACTGCAGAAGCTTTTCTCACCTTTTTGTGTAGCACCAGAGATCAAATCCCAAATGCCACCTTTGAATATTTAGCCTTAAATGCCTCCTAATTAAACACTGACAATCCTGTTAAATGTGCTAGCAGCTAGTCCTGTTTCAACCCTAACTTTCTGCTTTGATTAGCTTTCAAATCACTTTTCCACCAAGCTCGTGGTCTTACAAACAACAATCAAAATCTGTGTTATTTCACTGTGCAAGGGCATCCTGCAGACCTGTGCGACATATCTAAGGGTACAACAAGCACAAAACGCAACTCTGATGCAGCTGTGTTGGGAGGCACCAGCCTATGGGCAAAATACAGCACTTCAGACCTGCTGTGATGCTCTTGACAAGCTCCTCGACCTTTCTCTGCTCTTTTCCCACCTCCAAAATAGTGAAACTTTTGCAGAGTTCTTTGAAATCTCGGTGAAAAGTGCTATGTGTTTGTTTATGATAATTCTTATTAAGATTATAGATCCACTATTCCTAGGGAAGTTAAAAAAAAAAAAAAAGAAAGAAAATGCATCACACAAATACTTCATCAACAGATAATTAGTATTGGGATGTGAATGGTTATGACTTTAGAGTAATGGAAGGTTTATTTTCTCATTCCTTTATAAGTAATACAAATCTATGAGTAAATTCCAGTATATCTCCAATTAAGGGATGCATTGAATTTACAACTGGTTTTTGAGGGATTTTTTTCTGTTTCTTCTCCTGGCAGGATATTGATTGAACTGCCTAAAATGTCATTCACAGCAGGCTATTTATGTGATGACGTTTCTATCCAAGTGAAATTGCTATGTCTAACACCTTTTTCCTCTCCAAGGAAAAATATTATTTTGCAGACAAAACAGGAGGTTATCCAAGGGTTTAAGAAAAGAATTTGCTGCTTCTTTCCTTCAGTGTAAAATTACTTTATTTTCATGCATTTGTCTACCTCCTCTACTGCTTGAGCTACAGATAATACCAAGTAGCAAATTATATGCCAAAAATCATATTAAAAGAACATTAGAGGTACAAAGTCAATCACTCAAAACTTACAGCCTTCCAAGATTTCCCAGACAATTGCAGTTCAGGCCCCTTGGCATACACATTGCATGCAGGACTATGGATGACATTACTCTTTTTTCCTAAAGCCACTTCCTCATTCAGTGGACAGACGAGAATGCTAATTATTACACACATGAATGTTCAACATTTTTTTAATTCTTATTGCTCTCCATGAGGCACTGACCTGTACTCAAGACTTGTTACGAAGACGGGATTATTAATGTCTGTTGACTTTTCTGTCATGCTATCCTTGTACTTCTCGAGTGCTTTGCAAGCAAGAAATCACCCGTGTGATTTTGTGAATGGGATGAGCTTCTCCTCATTTCCACAGGTGAAAAGATCATATAATGATAACCTGGAAAATAGTAGTTCTTAAATAGCTTCACTTAAATTTCCACAATTTACTTTCCACCACAACCCTGCTATGTTTTAACAGCTCTTGAGTTCTTCTTGTATATGTGCTAGGACATTTGTAAAACCTGGACTCTGGCAATATTGGGACACATTGCTTCTGCTTCCCAATTATTGAATTCTTTCTCCAAATGGTTGGAGTTTCTCAACAAAATGGATAGACATTTATTTTTAAGACAAATGAAAAAGCAGCACATTTCTCTTAAACTTGTTCTCAGGAAAAAAAAACCTCTTCCATTTTTTCTGAAGCTTTAGATATTCAGCCAGATGCAGTCCCCCAGTCTATACATTTTCATCCCGAATAATATACATTTGACAAATTTATAAGCAACTGAAAACAGGGTCTTGTGATGAAAAGCGTCAAGCAAGCTTAACTATAGGTGGCATTCACAGAATCACCTATAATTAATATCTCCTATGAGGAGTCTGCCAGTAATCCAGATGAGGCAGGCAGCCCAACGACTCTCTGCATACCTACACAAAAGAGTGGGGCTGCATTAAGAGGTCTCATTCATTCCTCTCATGATTTGAAACAAACAGGCATCAAATGATTTATGCCATGTAATCAGTGTTCACAACCTCAGCAGAGTACCTGAATACAGTGCAGAAGCAAAAATGAGCATCTAAGCCCCCTTCTTGACATTCCTACATAAGAACCAGAAAGTCAGTGAGTTACTACCGTATAAGGAAGCCAGAAAGGAAAACTTCACTTGCACACAAACCACTTCTAGCTAGCTCGGGAGAAATACGTGACTTTGACCGAGCCAGTTTTTGCCCTGGTGAGTCACGGCTAGATCTGTCCTGATACGGCCAACAGTCATTACCAGACACATCTTCTCCATGGTTGACACTGTTCCATAAAGGAAAGGACAAGAAAGAAAAAGACCTTGTCCCTAATAAACTTGGCTCTGTGCCATTGTAAAGAGCACCTTAAAGTGCGACTGACATCTGCATTCCCCTTTGTCTTTCTCCGCTAATGTTTCTAAAGCCAGCTTTTCTCCAGATTGGTTATTACGTACGTGTCTATGGACTACATGAGTAAATCGTTGCTCTATCACAGCTCATTTACTCAACATACTACAATGTATTGTAGTCCCATAAAGGGCTAAGAAATCCTTGATGATTTGAAACTCTGTAGTATTCTACTGCACTTAGCAGAATCACTAAACAATGGTAAAATAAAATCTGTCGTTAACTGAATAATTGTTTTATTTCCCCCCATGGAAGTGGAATGAAGCATATAAACATGGAAATGAAGATCAGTACATTCAAGTAGCTAGGAGGTTGTTTCCCCCTTTTTTAAATCAGAAAAATATTTTTTAGCACGTATTTATGTTTTCAAGATTGTCTTGACATCTGTTCTTAAAAAGCACAATGAAAGGCATACTTTTAAGTACAAACACCGATAAAACGTGGTAACACTCTGTTTTTCCCTGCTGCAGAACTGCCAAGTAATAAGGATTTGCATGACTAAGCTTCTATTACGCTGACATATGCAAAACTGAGGAACAATCGTTCTTTCTTGTTTGACAACACTTAGAAGGAACACACTCCTTTTACTCTCCTCTAGGACATGTTGGGCCTCAGACAAGATGAACAGTATCATTCAACCAAATCAATCTTTAAATGGACATTTAAATGCTGAGTTGTCTTAAGTAGAGACACTTGGATAGCAACCTTATTACATGAGCTAAAGGTCACTAGGGATTTGACTAACACTTGCAATCGTACGGTATTTCATTTGACGTCTCTACACAGAAACTGCCACACCATTTGGAATCCTCTTCTTCGAACCTAAATAAATGTTTAAATAAGCTTCTTGAAGCAACTTTGCAAAACTCCTGAATCTGTGATCAGTATATGGGATTAAAACAACATCCCGCTAAAGGACAGAAATGTTAATAAATATTTTCAAACTCGGGTACTCGAGGTTATTTTCACACGGGTAAATACCATTGGCCAACTTTCCTCTGGGAGCAGCATCTGCGGGTCCAATTGACTTGAAGTGACTGGCAAGTGCTCAGCTGCCCAGAAGAATATGATTTATCGGCCTAATCTTAGGCACAGATTTTAAAAAGTTGCCCTCTTTCAGAGTGAAATTTCTCCTTATTCACTCGGTATCTTCCATTGTACTACACAGTATATCACAACTTAGATTTCAACATAGATCACAACAGAATGTAAATAAAATGTCATTCTGGGCTAAGGTTCTCAAGGGTAACAAGCACTGTTTCCTTTCTAGGCACCTAATCCATACCACAACTTACAGCATATATCTACTTGAATGGCCATAAAGTCAGATGTATCTCTGACCGATCTAGAGTGTCTAGATACCACATACAAAATAAGACATATCCTTATCACTTCTAATAAAAAGACAGTATATTTTCAAAGATAAAACTGTCAGTTGCAAAATATTTGGAAACTGACTACCTGAGTACCACTATTACGTCACAGAATCATAGAATCATAGAATCATCTAGGTTGGAAAAGACCTTTAAGATCATCAAGTCCAACCACTAACCTAACCTTGCCATCCCACCACTAAACCATGTCCTTAAGCACCTCATCTATCCTTCTTTTAAATACCTCCAGGGACGGGGACTCAACCACCTCCCTGGGCAGCCCATTCCAGAGCCTGACAACCCTTTCTGTGAAGAAGTTTTTCCTAATGTCTAACCTAAACCTGCCCTGGCGCAACTTTAGACCATTCCCCCTGGTCCTATCGCTTGTTACCAGGGAGAAGAGGCCAACCCCCACCTCACTACAACCTCCTTTCAGGTAGTTGTAGAGGGCGATAAGGTCTCCCCTCAGCCTCCTCTTCTCCAGACTAAACAACCCCAGTTCCCTCAGACGCTCCTCGTAAGACTCGTGCTCCAGACCCCTCACCAGCTTTGTTGCTCTCCTCTGGACATGTTCCAGCAGCGCAACATCCTTCCTGTAGTGAGGGGCCCAAAACTGAACACAGTATTCGAGGTGCGGCCTCACCAGCGCCGAGTACAGGGGCACAATCACTTCCCTACTCCTGCTGGCCACACTATTCCTGATACAAGCCAGGATGCCATTGGCCTTCTTGGCCACCTGGGCACACTGCTGGCTCATATTCAGCCGGCTGTCAACCAGTACCCCCAGGTCTTTCTCTGCCATGGAGCTTTCCAGCCACTCTTCCCCAAGCCTGTAGCGTTGCATGGGGTTGTTGTGACCAAAGTGCAGGACCCGGCACTTGGCCTTGTTGAACCTCATACAGTTGGCCTCGGCCCATCGATCCAGCCTGTCTAGGTCCCTCTGCAGAGCCCTCCTCCCCTCGAGCAGATCAACACTCCCACCCAGTTTGGTGTCGTCTGCAAATTTACTGAGGGCACACTCGAGCCCCTCGTCCAGGTCATTGATAAAGATATTAAACAAGACCGGCCCTAGCACTGAGCCCTGGGGGACACCGCTTGTGACTGGCCGCCAACTGGATTTAACTCCATTCACCACCACTCTCTGGGCTTGGCTATCCAGCCAGTTTTTAACCCAGTGAAGAGTACACCCATCAAGGCCATGAACCGCCAGCTTCTCCAGGAGAATGCTGTGGGAGACTGTATTGAAGGCTTTGCTGGAGTCCAGGTAGACAACATCCACAGCCTTTCCCTCGTCTACCAGGCGGGTCACCTGGTCATAGAAGGAAATCAGGTTGGTTAGGCAAGACCTGCCTTTCATGAACCTATGCTGGCTGGGCCTAATCCCCTGATTGTCCTCCATATGCCTGGTGAGCACACTCAAGATTAACCGCTCCATAATCTTCCCTGGTACTGAGGTCAGGCTGACAGGTCTGTAGTTCCCCAGATCCTCCTTCCGGCCCTTCTTGAAGATAGGCGTCATCTCTTCTTATAACCTTGTGTAATCTCCCTCTGGAAGTCAGTATCAAAGAACCATTTCCAGGTAAAGCATATGATGCCCATATTTGTAAAGGTGTAGGAAGAGAACTGGTTTTCAACACACATCAATCTCCACCTCTTGCGAGGAATTAAATGGACTTTGGATGGCAAACCCAGCTTGGCCGGTGATTACTGTTGTTGGCGAAAAGATCCTGAAAGTTACTGGAACTGTAATTAAAGTGTGGGGGTGAGAGGGAGAGGCCACTGCCACACAGCAGCACAGCCCAAACACATTGCTCGTGCCATCAAACCTTTGATATCTCATTGCTGCATTCTGGATAAACATTCATTAATGGTAATCACCGGCTGCCATTTTCAGCTTAGTTTTGTACGTAATGAGGCTTAAATGATTGTGCTATCTGCCTCTTTCCATCTGTTTACCTCTTACTGCTCCCTCCCTCTCCCCCAACCTCCCTCTCAGAAAACTTTCTGAGCTGTTGGCCAACCCAAATTAGCCATTGCTCTGAGGGAAAAGCAGGCAGAGCTCAGCTGCTGCAGTTGGCAGCGACCAATTGCCCAGCTAGTACTGGGCATGCACAGCACTGGGCTAGATAACGTGCATGCTGCTCTTCGCAGAATGGCATACCGTAAAAGAAATGGAGAAAGGTCAACGTAGTGCACCACAAAGGAGAAGGGACAAAGGACACCAAGCCAATGGAAACCACGTTTTATTAGCCCCACTGCTCACAGACTGGCTTCTTTCAGTGGTGATTCTCCCCTATGCGGTCTGTTTGCATTCGGTTCGTGTCGTACCCACTGATAGCACCGGTACCATTGGAGCGGCACGGGGGAAAATGCAGTGATGACAAGACAGATTTGCTTTGCTAGTGTCCTATCAGCAGGCACTTGGAACAACCAAAACACAGAGATGGCATGAGAAAGAGAAAACAAATTAATAATAACAGAATAAGGAGGTAAACCTCAGTGCAAATCTTTCCTAGTAACGATGCACGTACATACAAAATTATGGTAGTTTTCTGCTTACTATTTTTTCAGCTTTTCAGCAACTCATCGAGTATTATCTTAATACTGAGAATAATAATTTCCCTTTAAACTTATTAATAGCTAGAAACTGTCCTGAAGAAGACACACATTTCCTTCCTTTCTCTTAGTTCCCCTCCAGGACCACTCTCCTCAAGCAGAGAGTCCTTTGTACTGGGATTTAGACTGAGAAACCCACACTCACAATCATAAGAAAATCAGATAAATAAGGATGGAATTAACCTATGAATTAATTATTTAGTAATACTGTCTTCCAAATTAATGTCTCCTTTAGATTATCTGATGAATGTTTCAGTTAACTAACTTTCTTTTGATCCTCCTACTGGGAAAATAGAAAGGATGAGATGGCGGGGGTGGAAAGATAATTATGCTCGAGAAGATGACAGTATCTTATCCATACTAGGAAGGTTAAACCTAAGTAGTTCCTTCTCAAGACTCCTACTACCGAGTAGAGATGCTATTGCAAAGCTGTTTAGCCAGTTTCAAATTGGTACATGTTCTCATGCTCTTGCAACACCTGGCACATGGAGAATACATTGAGACTTGTAAAGAAACAGTGATTCATTGTTAATCATTCAGAAAAGAGCCAGAGATTCGTGGTAACGCTGTATTTCTGGAAAAGTTTATCTACACCCCAATTTTCATCTGTTTTATGAGACAGAAACTGCAGGTGAGGTTGAGAACAGAATCTGGATCCTGATCTGTTCTACAAAATTTAGGGGAATGTCACTTAAAGCCACAGTTAATGTGTGCAGTAGTATGTAGGATGACCTGTGGAGATGCAAGAAGTGACTTCACAGTTAGGAAGACCTTCTGGCATGAACTGAGCACAATGGTGGGCTCAGCCTTACACAAGTAGCTTCATCCATGGGCTGAATTGGATCTCTTCTCTTTTGCATTGTAATGGCTGAATTCTGATCTCCTGATTTGACGCAATTACTTTCCACAGAAAAATCACATTTCATGTGTACCTATTCCAGAAAAGTATTGATTTGTGTTTGCACAGGAAGATTTTAAGTAACATTTTTTATTGAAAACTTGCCACTTCACTCTCATACCTATGATTTTCCATAGTTAAATCTCAGGGTCTGAATTTTGATACACTTCGATATCTCCGACAGGCTATTTTACCATTAAAAAAAGGCATGTTAATTATTTCTCTTGTTTAAGTAACTTCAGTGCTGCTCCAAGCTTAGCAGAAGAGATGTTCAGATTCAGAAGACCCTGCCACTTTCTTTCTTCCTGTCTCATCAACTTGGCTTAGCACCAGGAGTGAGGAAATCAAGAAGACAAGCCAGCCAAAGTGAGGCTGACCCTGTGGAAGAAGTGGAGCTCGTAAAAGACACAGAAGGGGCAGGCTCAGCACGTAGAGGATACATGGATTGTGAAGGGGGTTGAGCAGGTCTTTGGTAAGTTGGGGACCATTGGGAGGGAGCACGTAGCAGGCAGTACGGTGAGAAGACCTATGAAGTGAAAGCATGCTTAGCTGCATAATGGGAGGCCAAAGTGAAAGGATGACCCCAAATGTCAATTCTTGGAGCACTGAAGCAGAGAACCTGCCTTGTGCTAACCCTTGGTTGACACAGACCAGTCCTCCAGGCCTGTGGCTATTCCCTCTGTCCTGCAGGAGCACAGCATTTCTGCACCAAGTTATCAGTGCATCGATAACTCTCTTCATCAGGGTACTAGCCCTGCGCTGGGAAGAATTAACTCCTAAAAGGCTGCATGTCCACATTCAGCAGGTACAAAATGCAGAGCTAAGCCTTATAAAATCTTGGATCAAGCTGGGTAAGACCTCATGAATTCTGGGTAAGCTGTGGATTTGAAACAGTACTTCACTGGGCCCAGGCTCAGTTCTGCTGTAAATCAGAACCGAGGAAACATCACAAACAGGTAAACAACATCATAAATGCTGTTGCTTGGCGTCTCTTTCATTGCAGCACATTGCATGTGGCACTAAAGACACTGAATAAAAATGCACAAAAAAAATTTAATAAACTTTAAAATTGTACTACTCCTCCCAGTTCATCAATTACATTAATAACACCATCAATATGCCAGAAGACAGATCTTTCTCTAAGTAAATGAGATCTAAGCTTGTTTTCAACAAATTAAAGCATGCCAATAAATTAAGGTATCATATACAGGCAGGTATAAACTTCATCCAGGCCAGCAAAAGTGCAAGTAACCATGACTAAATTCAGCCTCTACATGCAGAGCACTGCCGGTACTTTTTCTTGTACTTTGTTAACAATGCAAAATGTTGAGGTTATTGTTTAAACACATCTTCCAAAGAATACAGGAACAGTTGGAAAATCAAGAGATAGATGATGTGATATGGAAGAAGTTTACATTTAGATCAGTTAGTCACACTGCACCTCCTGGTTCTCTGGAAAATGTAAAAAGCAGGCAAGAGAATTACATGGGGCAAGACAGCAAGGAGCACATAAGGCTGGTTTGTTCAAAAGTGCTTCCACAAAAGAAACAGCCATAGAGCTATCCAATCCAACCACACATCTGCTTCCAATTTTATAGTCTTCTGTGTCTTTGGTGAAAATCCAATTTTTCCCAAAAGGAATTGCAGCCGTTGAATAAAGAAAGGTCTATTGATAAATCTAATGCATCTTTTACAGAATGTGATGCTTCAGGGGTTTGGCAGTGGAGGGAGAAAGGGTTTGTCTCGTAATGCTGTGTCGCATCTCTAAAGCTCCCTTCACATGTCACCACTTTCTAACCTATGAGGCAGTTTATTTAGAGCAAGACTGAAGTAGAGTCTCTGAGCTAGCTCCTTTTTTTTTTCTGTCAGAGTCCCCAGGTATCTTAGACTCATCTCCATCTAACCAGACACAGTCTGAGATTTTTTTTTTAGTGCATGTTTTTAAGCAACATGAGGTAGCACACATGCAAATTCACTTGACACCAGTGTGTCCTTTTGACACCCTCTCCAAAAAGAGCAGCAAACAAAGAATAATACTTCAACAATAAATAGTGCTCATTTTAGTATGTTCCTTTTATAGACACCTAAGAAAATTCTTTATCCTACAATGAGCACTACTCAGTTCTTATGGTAATGCTAGCCCTACCTATGGGCTAGTTCTCATTCCAGCTATATTAAACTCTTGGCCCTTTCAAAGTTAAGAGAAATCAACAGGGAGAAGACACAGTGCTCCTGTTTCAAGGCACACAAAAACTTTGGGATCTTGTCTGTCATCAGCCCACTATTTTCTGCTCTGCAGCCTTGTTGTCAGAAACAGTCCCCAGGCTATACAGGACACATAGCTTTTCAGGGGCACATGAAAAGTACTATAAATTGCCATCCGACACAATTGAGCCAGAAAGCTGACTGGTATAAGGATGCAAAATTCCACTGAAGTCAGGGGGCCTGTGCTCATTAATGTCAAGGCTTCATTACACCCATTAAAAAGTGAACTGTCAGCTAAGCTATGCTCTGCGAACTCTTGTGGGATTTCCTGCCTTCTTAAGTTACGCATTTCCAGTTTACCTACAAGCCCAATCTAAACGCATGAATTTAAAATAAAATGCATTTCTAGAGACACAGGATAGACTGTGTACATTGCATGCTGCTTCCACTGTCAAAAAAAAAAAACAAACAAATTACAATTTTTTTAGTGTAAAAGCACACCTATCCTCCTAACCGACCTGGATGGAGGAAAGGCAGAGTACTCTTTGATGAGATAGGAAGGTCAGGTCAACTATAGGACAAAGGCCTTAGCGCTGATCTTGCCTTTTTTGCAATGTAAATCTACAGGGATTGTAGAAGTTAACCTGCTGATTAAAAGGGACCAAAAACCCCAAACAGCCCAATAACTTTTTCCTTTTCTGCAGCCAAGACAAAGCTATGAACGATACTAGTGCTAATTTACTTAACATAATTTCTTATTTGAGCACCTGTCTGGGGGTCTGTGGAAGCATTGGGA
Organism: Aramus guarauna; assembly: GCA_013400195.1. Classification (NCBI taxonomy): domain Eukaryota; kingdom Metazoa; phylum Chordata; class Aves; order Gruiformes; family Aramidae; genus Aramus; species Aramus guarauna. The sequence goes on from VXBL01008665.1 coordinate 297,158, forward strand.
CTGGATAATCCGCTGAATGATCTTTAATCAGACAGTAATATTAGGCACTAATAGGTCTGATAAAGGGGCTGTTTAACCCAACTGTTAACACAAAGGCGTGCCTGCCACAATGACTATTTCAACAATGCATTTGCCAGTCATATTAATTAAAACTAATTCCTTGCAGGCCACAGAAAGCACAGAGTAAACCCACATGGAAAATGTCTAGGTTCTACCATGACAAATCACATTAAAGAAAAAAAAAATTAGAATTATCCTAAGGCAATGAAATTTGTCTCAGAAAATATACTCTCTTGGAAATTCTCAAACTGTAAATTCATAGCAAAGCTAAAAGGCCTTTAATAGAGTCTTCTAAATGTGTAACTATATATCTGTGGCTCTATCCTGTGACTTCATACTAGTCATTAAAATCTTCTAGTAAGTCAAATACAAAGCTGTGAGCCTTGCTAAAGGTCCTGAGGTGACAGTTATTTACATGTCATTTAGATAACTGTCCAAGACTAGAGTGGTTTAAGCAGCAGTTAAGTTCCCTAGATAGGCTAGCAGGATTTTATCTTGCTCACTTTCTATCTTTAGAGAGTTTAAATAAATTTTATATATACATTTATCAGGCTACAAAGGGGTAAATTCTTAGCCTCCTGCATACAGATTTCAAGCATAAAACTTATGACTAGTTCAGCTGGAAAGTCTTAGTTAAGATCACACTCACAAATGATGGCTTATTCTTTAGAAGTGTTTGGTTTTCAGAAAAGTGTTTGGCTCTCCAAAGGTCCTAATAAACTACAAGGAATACAGGGAAAAGACACGATTTAAGCACTTCAGTACTCAAATGAATCCCCAAGGATATTTTGGTCAAGAGGTAAAATGCATCCAGGATAACTCCCCACTTCATTTCCTTCTGGAGTCTGTGACTGTGTGGTGGGTTGACCCTGGCTGGAGGCCGGGTGCCCCCTGAAGCCGCTCTATCACTGCCCTCCTCAACTGGACAGGGGAGAGAAAATGTCATGGCAGGCTCGTGGGTCGAGATAAGGACAGGGAGAGATCACTCACCAATTATTGTCATGGGCAAAACAGACACCACTTGGGGAAAACTAATTTAATTACCAATCAAATCAGTAGGGTAATGAGAAATAAAATATAAATCTTAAAACACCTTCCCCTACCTCTCCCTTCTTCCTGGGCTCAGCTTCACTCCCGATTTCTCTACCTACTCCCCTGCAGCAGCACAGGTGGGACAGGGAATGGGGATTCTGGTCAGTTCATCACAGGCTGTCTCTGTCGCTCCTTCCTCCTCAGGGGGAGGACTCCTCACACTCTGCCCCTGCTCCAGTGTGGGGTACCTCCCACGGGAGACAGTCCTCCATGAACTCCAGTGTGAGTCCTTCCCACAGGCTGCAGTTCTCCAGAAACCTCTCCAGCGTGGATCCCCCACAGGGTCACAAGTCCTGCCAGCAAACCTGCTCCGGCGTGGGCTCCTCTCTCCACGGGGCCACAGGTCCTGCCAGGAGCTTGCTCCAGTGTGAGTTTCCCACAGGGTCACAACCTCCTTCAGGTGCCTCCACCTGCTCTGGTGTGAGGTCTTCCAGGGGCTGCAGGTGGCTATCTGCTCCCCATCATCCTCCATGGGCTGCAGGGGAATCTCTGCTTGGGTGCATAGTGCACCTCCTACCCCTCCTTCTTCACTGACCCTGCTGTCTGCAGGGCTGCTCCTCTCCCATATTCTCACTCCTCTCTCCAGCTGCCATTGCTCTTGTGCAGTTTTGTATTTTTCCCCCGAAATATGTTATCCCAGTGGCACTAGCACTGTCCCTGATGGGCTCGGCCTTGGCCAGCGATGGGTCTGTTTTGCAGCTGGTTGGCACTGGCTCTGCTGGACATGGGGGAAGCTTCTAGCAGCTTCTCACAGAAGGTGCCCCTGCAGCCTCCCCCCTTGCTACCAAAACCTTGCCATGCAAACCCAACACAAATGGAGAGAGAATCAGCTAGCAAAACATGAAGTTACGAACAATGTCAATGAAGGCCCCAAAGCTGTACTCAGATTGTGATAACATGGACCCTTCTGCCAAGACTTATACGAGCCAGAACCTGGGAGGTCAAAAGCGTGTTATGAAAAAGCATTCTCCAGAAATCTTTGCAATGCTTACTCTTCTGGTAAAATGGGAGCAGTGGACATAAGCTTCAAAGCTTGGTATGTTAAAGTTTTCTTGCCAGAAGGTCAGTGCTAGTTACATATATCTATCTCCAGGGTAAAGAAGATTAAAAGCCATTTGGACAGAGTCCTGGGCAACCTGCCCTAGGTGACCATGCTTGAACAGGTGGTGTAGACAAGATGACTACTGGAGATCACTTCCAACCTCAATCTTCCAACCCTGAAAAGAAAAAGAAGAAGAAAAAAAATCTACAAGGTGATATTCCAACTATTAACACCTACTCACCTAGCTCCCTGGGAAGTTAAGACAGGAAATAAGTGTGTAACTTTTGTTGAAGATGGGGCAGCAATGTTTCTGGAGCTCCACTGACTTTCACCAAGTTAAACCTGACTCCAAGTAGTTAGTTAGGAATGTAAACAATCTTTCCTTTACAGGATTTTTGCAAACCTTTAGCATTATCTTAGTGTTGTTTTGTTAACTGAATTACCTATTAACTTGATACTCTCATTGATCAGCATAGGGAACTCCCACCAAAGCAGTCAATTGGACTTGTGAGTGCAAATCAACAGCAAGCATTTAAAGGGATATTCTTCCTTGCACACAGGAAACCCATTAAACAATAATGGGAAGTATACAAGGAATTATCTTGCTAAAAATCCTGCAAAATAAAGCCTGCTTTTTACTACACCTGTTTTGGTGTGGGTTTTGGTTTTAACCTGATTTACATCACGCATTACTGAAAGTTAGCCTGAACTCTGGTTAAGCTTTTTCACAAGGTATAATCTGTTGTCTGACTGGCATTGACAAGTTCTTCACCATACAGGCTTCTACGGTTTCTTTGAAAATGCGTTTATTCTGCAATCACTACTCACTTCATAAATCAGAGTAACTGTTACAGGACTTAAACATAATCTTCAATCTCAAATAAAGCATCTGTACAGGAGACTCTTTTGTAAAGCAGCTTGTCCCATAATAGCTGTGTCAGTTAGTTTCCCCATTTAGGTATGTTCTAAGCTTGGCTGGGCAGAATTTTAAACTCTCATTAGCAGAAAGCCAGGCTTTATTGTTTTATTAAGCTTTACAAGCCAATCACTTCCTGGTTCTTAGTAAATTTACAGCCCAACATTCAACAGTCTGTAAATTGCTATACAGAATTATGTTAGCCAGGCCCCAGTTCGAGCTATTTTATTGTTTGGAAGGCAAATTAATTTCATCCCGGAGTTGATTTTTTTCCAAGGAACGTGCATAGAAGTCACTAGCACTGAGAATTAACAGAATCCTTGTATTTGTCAATAAGGCCGTGCAAGTGTTGATGCCTTCTGGAAGTAAACTTCTGTTTGAAATGCTGTTGTCATTCATTAAAAAGAAATAGTATCTTAGAAACTTAAAAAAGCATCCCAATTCTCCAGAATACTTCCATTCAAGAATAGTCAAATCACCTTGCACTTCTTCTTGATACCAACACAAAGCCGGTAAATCATGCAACCACAAACAATTATCTATCATTAATTTGGACAGAAACATTTCAAATAGCAAAGAACAGACAACTGCTAATCACCATAGCAGAAAGTCTTAAACACAGGGCATTTCATTGATAATTATGTGAACTATGGCATTTCAACTGGTGGCCATTTTCTTGGCGGCTTTACCCTGGAACTTGATCAACATTCCAGAACCTGCCTACGTTCTGTATGGAGCCCAGCAATAGCTATATCAAAGACATTAAATGCAAATCAACTTAATTTAATGTGACAAGATTGGCTTTGTGCTTAGGCTTTGCATCCAGTCATTTATTTACTGCCTGTGTATAAAATTGTCTTTTAGAACAAGAATCTCTTCTTGTCTACATATCTGTCTGGTATCTCATAATTTTCCAAAATAGTTGTTATTGCATGTACTGCCATGCTTACATAGGCACTAGCATCAGAAAATCTGATTGCAAATGAACTTCTTCCAGAAATATATCCATTCCACTACCCCCATCAAAAAAAGGGTGCAATGTTTCCAGGCCAATGAAGATGCAGGCACAAAAAACCCCAAAGAACTTGGCTTAAGAGAGTGTTCGCATACTCTTGGGATCACCAAAAATTATCCCTCACTTTAGACCACCACAACCCCATTTTCCTTTCTCTGTGGCATGGAACAGTCTGCTGTCTTGGACAGTCTGGAGAATTTTGTTGAACTTTGGCTACTGAAGAAACTTAGTCATGTCCTGACCTTCCTTGTTGCCTTCCTGTAGCACATTATGGTTATGCTATGTACTACTGACCCTAAGCTTTCTAAAGTGTTCTCAAAAATGTCTTTTGCCCACTATAGAGGATATCTCACAGGGCAGATTTTCTCTGTACACTTCTGGAATTAACAACATATTTATGGCCAACAACAGCTTGCAGAACCTTAACTGAAGGACTTTGACTCTTCTCAATCTCACCTATCTCTGTCAGTATAAATACTTTTGGGGGATATCAACCACATCTCTTTGTTTTAGTGGCATATTTCAACATTGCAGTGTAGATGGAAGAACTCATCTTTGGCAACTGGAAGTTACTTTGTTTAGGAAGAATCATATTTGCTTTTGTATTACAAAGAAAAGCCAGTGTTTCATGGCAGTGAATCCTCATTTTAACCTAATGGTTGTTCTCTTTCAGGGATTATTGACCTGTTAGAAATTTCTAGATGCATTGACAGTAAAGAAGGCAGAGACCATAACGATGGGAACGCACTGGAGAATTCCTGTAGTCAGTTTGCACTGGGTAGCAAAAAGGTCCGCTAACACCGCTCAGCAAAAAGGAGATGCTTTGTAACATGAGCCTCTGCATGTTTGTTTCAGATTACAAACATAAGATAAGAAGCTATAAGGGGAAAAAAAAGCTTCTTTGTAAGTCTTGATCAAAAGTTATGGGAATTTCTTTTACTAATTTCTAACATTCTCTATATGCTTGTGCATAGCATAATATGGAATTACCCCCAGAAATCAATTAGAAGTGGGGAAAGAGGTATACATCTTTTCAGAAGTGGGTATATCCATGAAAAGAAGGAGAAGGAAAGTCTTCTGGAATATACTTGGATGTTATTTTAATTATTAAAAGAAAAATACTTTGGTTAGAATTGATGGATAACATATCTGCTTTCCACCCAATTCTCAACTTTTACTCATCAAAAAGCAACGTTCAGAGAGGTCCAGTGCATTAGCCATTCTTGTCCTGCAAAGTCAACTTGACTGGTCAGCTTGCAGTCCTGTTTCTGAAGCACTTACAGAAATTTTCTAACAGAATGATTTCCCATCAAAACACTCCAGCCAGAGACTAAGGATGCCAGGCTTCCTGATTCTTCTGGCTCCACATCATCTTGCCAGGTGGGCAACTGGAGGCTGTATTTCATTTATTACAACTATGAGGCATACCAGGCGTGGAAATGGTTCTGTATTTAGCAGGCGTGGTGTTACACAATATATACAACAGACAAAGATACTCCAGAAGGTGTTTTTCCCCAACTCAAAATGAAAACCTTTCCCAAAGTCAAGCTTTTCCTTTTTCTTACTCAGTTATAGTATAAAACAATGCGTAGCCTTCTTAAAAGAAAAGCTTCATTGACTGCAACAATTGGAAATTACATAAATACCATTTTAAATTACATCCTACACAAAGCCCTCTCTGTAAAATCATTTGATGGCTAACTGGTATTGCTGAACTTCCTCAAATACCCAGAGCACACTCTTGAACCTTGTTCCTTCAAGTTTTGAAAGGGCACATTTCCAATCCTGCCAAATTCAATTGGTTTTGTGAATTCCTGGGCTTCTATCCCTCTGGCTAAGGGAGTCCTGCAGGCTCTGCAGGAGACAAAGGCAAGGTGCTCATGGCAGTGCCTGGTGCCATTGTGCTAACAACTCTCAGGTGACGAGAGATAATGCCTTATCTTAAGTCATCCTTTCCTATGCCTTTTTTCTTTGTTTGGGGGAGGTGGGGTGGGGGGGGAGCGTTGGCCGTATATGGATAGCTCCTCTTTCAGGAGGCCTCAATCAAGTTAAATCAACATATTCCTAGAATTAACATACAAAATCTAGGGCAACATAAGGTGTTCCTACATTATTCCCACACTTCAGTAGATGATTCTGCCTTCTGTAGTCAAAACCCAGACTCCTACAGTAGAAAGGATGGAGGTGGTGGACTCCTGTTCTAAGCACACCCATGCACCTGGGAACTACCAGTGAAATAGCAAAGAAAGAAAACCACTTAAGATCACAGAGGTAAACAAACTGTGGTTTACACTTTACTGCATGCTTTGGCTATGATTTTAATAATTTTGATTTCACCTGCACCCTTTGGTTTCTATGATGTGATTTTCATAGCTCTGTATACAAATGTGTGTGCAAATTGGTATTACAAACACACAGAAGTTGTGCTGAAAGCTGCCATAGTCTTTTTGTAAGAGTGCATTATGAAAGCCATTGTTTTCTTTTTCACATCCTAGGAAAAAATTTATATATACACATATATGGGTAAGCATTGTGGAATCTTAGTACAATTCACCTGCTCTCTGTCACTCCTTCATTACTTGTTTCAGTGAAAGATAAATTGATCCAGGGATGTATCTTTTAAAAAAATAAATAAATATTTAACATAAAAATTATACCTACAATGATACTGTGTGGTAACTCAGACTTTTGATTTTGATTCTGAAGTTCTGAGCCATTTCATACTGCAGGATATTCCTGCTAAAGTGTGTATCCCAACTGTGGCAATAATTCTGAAATTTTTAGTAACGTGTTAATGAAAGAAGTCTGTTTCTAGCCTAATTTTGTATCCCTACCGATGACAGTAGATATATCCTCCAAAATATACTGACAAAAATGACAACATTGCATATTTTATCAGAATACAAATACAAAGCAAACGTGGATAGTTTACACATGAATGTAGTTATCCCTGAATCAGGGTGATTTTTATTTTAGCATTTTTCTAACTGAGATCTTGGCTTTTTGTAGGACTCCGCAAGATCAGTGGTTTTGCCCTGCCTCTCCCTTTTCTGTTACTGCATAACTGCCTTATACAAAGTGATATTTGTATGCCAGCAGGTAATATGTTTATGAAGTAGTCACCCAGACCTGACAAGTACTGTAGTGTATTTCTTCTGAAAATTGCCCAAGGTGGGGTTATTTCGTCTGCTTTGACAAATTGTATATGCACTATCCACGTTATGCTGTCACATCTACCTTAGGTTCATCAGTATCTTATTACTGATGCTGTTGTTTTCAAATCTAAATACAGGACAGAGAAAGCAAGCAAGCACACAAACAAACCTATCTTAGCAATAATTTTAAAAACAAAGCCTGAAACAATGACACTGCAATAGCCTTGAGTGATTTTTTTTTATAGCTGTGCTCTAATTCTTCAGAGAACAGAGAGGGGAGCTTTGAAAAGGTGCTAATAGACCATGAATTCGCAGCAATGTAGTTCACAGCTAAACACACTCCCACTTCAAGCTCCGGCAGGAAAAAAAAAATGAGGGCACCACAGAAGTGAATTAAAAATAATGCAAACAGTCCCAGCAACAACCAGGGCAGTAGCAGCTTATAAGATCAGCTTCATTTGGCAGGGTGCCCATCATACTATGACCTAAGACGGCCGGGGCAGGAGGATGTCTAATGGCTTGCAAAAAGAGGATGGGGCCAGCTGCCAGGGTGAGGGATGGAAGCAAAAGAAACATCTTTTAAGCCTATGTTGAATTAACTTGTTTTACACAACACTGTCAGCAAATTTTTAGGTCTTTTAAATGTGTTCAGAGGCAGAGTTCTTCTACAATTTATTTTAGACTGCTGACAAATATTCTCTCTGGATCAGCTGTGCTACTGGGAGAGATTACTATTCCAATGCCCCTCCTCCTGCCTGGGGGTATTGTCCCCTCAAATCTCTCAGAGATGCTCATGTGCACTCTCCAAATGAGATCGTGGTTCCATGACAGTCTAATCCCATCTAAGCTGGGGCTGCCACGGTCTCTCCATCCCCAGCTGCTGCCCTTTCCCATGCCAGCAAGGATGCTTGTCTGGTCCCACACTGAACTGGTTCAGAAAAGACAGAACTAACTTGAAAAATCGTAACACTTCCCTGCCAGTTCAGCTCCCTGTGGAGTCAAACAAGCACCAGTGCTGGTGCAAGAGATGGGGTGGAGATATACACGATGCAAAGCCAGGCTGCAACAGCTCTGGTTTGGATCAGCTTAAACCATCTTGGAACCGTGCTCCAGGCTGGGCTAAGCCAACGCCTGCTGTTTAAACTGCTTGTGCTGATCTGGCTCTTTCTGCCTGGCCTAAGTTTGGGAGTGGTCCTAAATAGAGCTTCCTTATCAGATCAGAAGGGGTGGGCAGCCTCCCCTTGCTATCAGTAGCCCTTTCCTCAGATACACCTGCATGCAGGGTTTTGTGGAAATGGCCTCCTGTGATGCGTGAAGCCTGCAGGGAGTTTCCACATTCTTGTGGCAGGACAGCCATTGTTGAGCTGGGGGAAGCTCCCTCTCAGGGGCAAAGCCAAGCTACCAAGCATTTCAACAACCAGGACGCTCTGGGAAGCTGTAATGAACTACCAGGATCCAAACCCAAAGTGACAGATAATTTGAATGTAAAGAGATGCCAAGGAAAGATGGTAAAGGAAGGGACACATCAAAGTCTATCTGGACTAGAAATTGAAATAATTTTTCCCCCTTTCTGAAGTTTACCAGGTTTCCCATCAGATCCTGAGTAGTGAGGCAGTAAGCAAAGTGGTTTGGTACTTGCTGACTTGCTTGCACACATAATCACATCTGATGTGTGCATGCTGGCACAGAGATGGAGAGGAACACACGCTATCAAACTGCAAACATATAATTAAGACAGTTTGACTACCTCCAGAGGTCACCTGCTTCTTTCCAGTAGTAGATGTGGAATAGTTTAGAGCCAAAACTCTGGAGGGCAAAATCAAGGATACCCAAATCAGCCACTAGAGAGGGAGAATATACCACAAGATAAACCCACCTTCCAAGTAAAAGCACAAGGTATAATTGCCAGGTCTTCCACAATGTTCCCTCATCACCTTGGCTTCATAAGTATTTAGTTCTGTGGACCCACATATGTCTGTGAAGAGTACGTTCTGCAAAGTATCGTGATGATAGACAGATTAGGAACTGGAGATGCTCAGACAGCACAGTGATGATTGCTATATAAAGCAATCAAAAGAGAAAAAAAATCATAAGTTCAAAGAATGAGAGAGGAAAGACTGGATTCACTGGGAAAAGCACTTGAGCTTCTGAGGAAACAAAGGGAGAAACCAGTTAAGTTAGAAGAAAACCCTGAAGCCACCTTTTAGATGCCAGTCTTGGTACTGGGAGGCAAGTCTATACCTACAAATTCCCAGCCTGTGACATTTCACTTACAGCAGCACATCTGAATGGTTGAGTGATGTGGCTTGGGAAAGGAGCAGGAGTAGCATTGCTCAGATTTCAAATTGTGTGAGGCAGGAAAATATCTTAATAGCCTGAAACTACTGCAACATTTGCTGGCGGGGAGGGGAGCAAATCAAAAAACACTTATACTGGGAAGGGAAGGAGGAGGAAGAAAGATCTAGTCAGAGCTAAGTTCAGTAAAGCAAACAGCCTAACCTATATGCTTGTAGAACTGCTTACTGGAGTGAAGACACTGGAAATAAAATTACTTTTTTAAAAAATATGTAAAACTGTTCAGCTTACTGTCAGTTGTTTATTGCCATTTGCTTTATTGTCAGATGCCAATTTATATCTTAAATGTCTTTGGGTTGAGACCACTGTCCAGTTCAGGGGGTAATCCAGTGACCAGCACAGAACTGCCCCTTAGGTGCACTTCATTTGTAACATAATGGAGATTTGCATGCTCTGTCATAAGGACAATGCTCCAAACTGTATTAACACTCAAGCCAAGAATGTGATCTGTTCCTCCCCCCCCCCCCCCCCCCCCCCCAAAAAAAAAAAAAAAGAGTGGATTGAGTTCTGCTTTTTCACCGATTCTCAGGAAAAATATAAAGACCTCTGCCAGTTGCAGATGTGTTCTATTTTTTCCCTGCATCAGAGCTTCTGAATCACTCTTAATAATAGGCAAAGGCTATTCATACCAAATGGGGAAGTTCTCACACACTATGATGATAAAGCATTTCATCCATTTGAAAAAAAAAAAAA
>VXBL01008665.1:307520-319093 GCA_013400195.1 Aramus guarauna
AAAAGAAGAAAACGCTACCCACAGAACTGCAACATCACGTCATCTGCACTTTGCTGAATGTTCACAGAACAACATTGGAAGTCATTGAAGTGTCACATAGTGATTTCATCATGTGTCAGGCCTCCCACTAATAAATGATTCATCTTTCTCAGTACTGACACCTCAAAGAATTAAGGAGAAGAAAGAAATTCATAAACTTTAAAGTGAGAAGTAATCTACTGATATTATACTTCCCAAGTAAACAGAAGCTTATGCACACACTAAGAATGTGTTTAGAATTTAACCTTCCATTTATCTGAAGTGTACTTTTAAGTTTTAAAAGTGAATCTATTACAGAAAAAAGGTATCATGGAATTCCATGTGTGTTATATCACCATACTACACAGAGGTAAATCGCTCAATTTACAAATATGAGATCTCACACACCCCACTCCCCCAACTTTGTGAACTGAAACTGGAATTGGGAAGAAATCTTTTCTGGTTTACATAGCAGCGATTAACAGCACGTTGGTGACAATAAGCCTGCCCCAGCTTCTGAGTACTGATGACAGTTGTAAAAGCAAATCTAGCTCCTCTTGAAGGCGATGAGTGACTTAGAACTGACTCTAATGGAAATGGGACTGCAAGAAAAATTGTCATTTTAATGGGAATTCACATAATCGTTCTTTGATGCTTCATAAAGCCCCACTAGAACATCTTCCACTGATGAGGGTGACTCTGTTGGATGAACGGGACTAATTAGTAATCCAAACTTACTTCTCCCAAAAGGTATGAACTTAAATGCAGACCCAAAACAGGCAATGTACTTTGCAAGATACTACCATTTTTGCTTGTTTTGATAGGACGCTGAAGTTTGTGTAGTCACACACTGAGTTTCCAGTTATTTTTTTTCTATTTCAACAAAATGCGGTAGAGATACAGAGGTCTCAAATTCCTGCATTCTTTGTAAAAAATAAATAGCTAGGAAAAGAAAGACATTCTAAAAGTGTCCTAGCTAAAAAAGCTGTAACATGAATTTAAACCTTATGAAACATTAAAGAATCCACATGGGAGAGAGACCTAACAAACGATCCCACTGTAGGAAAAAAAGAGACAATTATAATTCACTATGAAACCATGAGACACCGACCTATGGAAAACCAGGCTTTGCTGGTTCTGCCACTAATGGAGCTCCTTTGGTTGTAGGAGGTTTTTTTTCTCATGAAAACAGCATCTATTATAAACAAAACACTTCAATCAGTAGACACAAAGCTGGAGGAGCACATGGATACAGAATTTATCCCACTTGATTCCTCTCCTGGAGCAGGGATAAGAATTACATGAAGATGATAAAGTTTAGATTTGGACTCTAAGACTCATTCTCAGCAGAAATAACTATGCTGGTAGGAAAACTGCTAAGGACAGAAAAAAAGCCACAAGCCCCTGAGGCCTCATGTCCTAAGCAGGTACTTATTTCTTTGGCTCACTCTGCCTATGTATACCAGAGATACCAACGTGATGAACAGAGCACTTAAAAGCAATAATATACAAAAGCAAATTATTCTTTGCTGTTTTCCCACCTCTTGTTTTGGCAGAATTAATTTGGGCATCCTGGGTAAAGATGATGTCCAGTTTCTCCATCAGTTTGATATAACATGGCCTCTTCATTGTCAGCAGAGGAATGTAAAAGACGGCAATGAACATTTGTATGTAGGAAAATTTACATGGCTGAGGGGCAGGATGCCTGGATGATCAAAAAAGAAAAGAAAATATTAAATGCTTAAAACACTTTACCATGAAATCACCTTCTCCCCCTTTCCCCACCTTCCCCTCCATGTTAAATCAGGTAGAAAAGTGTGATAATATTAAGGCTTAATCCAATTTAAATAAATTATTTTCTTGTAAATGTTAAAACAATCATTACATGCATCATTTACCCCCTCCTCTGCCCATAGTCTTAAATTATGCTCCATTATATCCAGATGGAAAAAATATGCAGAAATGTTTCTTAAACATCAGAAATTTTGTTTTTGATTATATTCAGAACTAAAAGTCATTAAGGAGTCCTAGCAAAAAAAAAAAAAACAACAAAAAAAAAAACCAAAAAAAAAAAAGCTTAGAAAGCTTTATGGAATTTTGCATAGCATACTTAAGAAATTTCTTTGCTAGGTTACCAACAATATTTTATTACAAGCTTAAGGTATAAGATTGTTATAGCTCTCTGTCGTGCTTGGCAGCAAAGAAAGAACACATGCAAAGAACAATCTTGTTCTTACAATTAATTACAAATGTACAAATGAGTGATATATCAGACCCTGTCTACATTGCATAGTCATGCATTTATAACCATTTCACCACACACAGTTATTAAAAAGCATGCTTTGCATCTACAGTAGCTTGATACCACATCACAGCCACGGGTAGTTATGTTTATTCATGCACAGCTACCACCAGCCAGAACTGTATGTATGTGTCAGTGCATTTTAGCAAAATCTGCATCAAACAACCAGTAGTGCAGGTCTCTTCAGCTAGCTTTTTTTTTTTTTTGAGCAGGCAGACTGGAAGCAAGATGGGAGAAGGCAAGCCAGAAATGCACGGGTGGCAACAGGCAGGTGGTGACAGCAGTCTTCAGCCACCGGCCATCCTGGGTCAGCTTATGTGGTGACAATCACCCAACACAGACTGAATTGTGTAGCAACCCATTCTGTTTATCTTGCACATCCTCACTGTCCCAAAACACCTCTGCCACAGGAGGAGTAAGGAATTCTCTCCTCACTGGCAACATAAACGGTGGAGAGGTAACTCCTGAGCCCTGAGTCCTGGCTGCTGGCAGGGACCCCCACTTGCAGTCTGAGGATTGCCAATGGAAGAGCCCTGCAAGAACATTTCTGCAGCACAGCAGCCTGCAGCAAACAGGACAATGGAGCAATGGGACACTGATGAATTCTCCTAAGTAGAGAAGTCCATCCTAAATCCTCCCCTCGGAAATCTCAGTTCATCTAGCTGGGTTACTGGATCACGGTGAGGTGCCAAGTCTGGGTCTCCAGAAAGTGTGGAGTACAGATAGCTATGGAAGAAAGAACAGTTCAAAGGGTGTCCACTTCACGTCACGAACCAACCAGAAACCCCTGCTACAGCTACAAGGACAGTGGCACCAACACACTCATTCAAGTAAACACAGACCTAAAGACACATTGCTCAGTTCATCTTCCCTGGTTCACAGGATGAGCCATCACATGGCCTAGTTCGGCAAGATGACGTATTATGGTTTATGTTATGATTACATACATTACCAGGCAGGCACTTAATATAAAGGGCTATTAGGGCTGTTGCCCAGACTTTTCATGACAGCTGCATACGTCATGTTCTCCTGTCAACTGATGGGAGAATGGTATAGGAACTCAGTATGACAAGCATATCTTTAATTTACAGGCAACACTGGCAGTTTGAAAGCTTTTTAGTTAATGAACACAACTGACTGGGTATATGTATGCTGCAAAGCTGGCTAAACTGACTTGGGTAGTAGAGGCAGACTTGACTTTCTGCGCTCATTTAGCATTGCGGAGAAGTAATCTAAGGGCAAACAATCATACTTTTCAGTGAGATAAATGAGCACACCCAGATCCCTCTACTTCATCAGCTAGACTGCCAGAAGTACTCAAATTGGCTTGTTCAAAGCTAGTTTTGGTGCCCCTGCAAACTGCAGTATAGATCTAACCTTTGTATTTTGGAAATGCCACAGGCAGAGTGACTCCCACCTCACCGTCCCGCCTGTAGAGCCGCGGGGAGCCATCACTACAGTGGGAGAGGGAAGAGAGGAGACGCCGGGACGCTGCCCACGGGGCCTGCGGAGCTGCGTGTGTACTTCTGATCCTGGGGAAGCAAGAACCTGATCAGTGCTCTACCCTGCTCTCTTGGCAACACACAGGCTTCACAAAACAGGTTTCCATTGTGACCAGATAATCGCTTTAATAAACAAACTTTAATAAAACAAACAATGAAAAAAGAGCCAGATCCTCTCACACAACATCCCCTGCAAGCCAATTACAGAGAACCACTCTCGTGGGCCAGCGAGCAATCTCTTCCCAGACCAGGCACCGTGCAGGAATGGAGCCTGCTGCAGCTGATGGGCAAGAAGGGCTGGGCCCACTGGGGCTCTGCAATAAAACAAACAGCTTGTTTTGCAGATAGCTATTTCTTCATGGACTGGTCAGCAGGAGGCATCGTGGACGTTGGCTGGTGACTTGAGCAAGCCCACTGCCTTCCTGGTGCGTTGTGTCCGTGTCAGTGAAGAAGGCAAATCTTAAGCTGTACCTGAATCCCTTAAGAATTACAATGACATGACCGACACTTGGTTGGGCCATCCTTTCTGTTGTTGTTGCTGATATTTTAAACCTAATTCAGCTTTTGCCACGACTCACTCATGCCCAGTATCCTTAATCTACAAACACTCAAGGACGATAATTCAGCTTTATTATTCATATTCCCTGAGCTCGCATTTCATAAAGTATAAGCACACTCAAGAAAGAAGGATTCCTAAAATAGCCAGGCATGTACATTTCCACCCTCTCTTCAGGAAAGCAGTTAAAAAACATAGGTCCTACAGGTCCTTGTAACACTTAGAATTGCTAACCTGAACCTCTTGATAGCAGCAGGCGATATCTTCAGAAACAGCTGGAGCTTTATCTTAGCCTCTCACACCAAGCTCCTACATACCATCAACCCTGTTTATATAGGCACTGCAGCGACAGAAGATATAGCATGAACCAAACAGAGCACAAATTCTGGCTCACATCAGCAGAAGACTTTGAAACTGCGCGTCCAAAGCCAGCACATACTATGAATTCAATAACAACAGCAGACACCACCACTGGAGTTATTGTAACTGGCTATCACAAACAAGAAATAAACTTACCCAAGATTTTGGGCAATGAAAGCTATTACTAAGAACAAGTAAGTTGTTCTTGTACTTTATTTCTTAGACTCTGCTCTTTGCTTAATGATTTCAGGGTCTTGACTCTCTGCATGCTGGGATACCTCAAAAACTGGTCAAAAATCAAAAGGAACTGAGAACATCCAGCACTCCACAGAATCAGGCCTTTTCTAAACTGTTACTAGACACTGAGTTGTCTGATAACCCTCCTTATGACTACAACAATAATTTGCTATTTCTGTCCTTTCAGTAGGAGCCCCCACTATGTGTGGGTTAATTGATTACTTAAAAACATGGCCTTTTATTAAAAACATAGCCTCCATTGTGCTCAAAATTATTTCTACTGGTCTGTAATACAAATGATGTTTCAAACGTGTGAAATTTATGGTCAGTTACAGGGCAAAGTGATGGCTAAACTCTGGCTAGTAAATTGGACGCCAACAGCGCTGACCCTGCCAGCACTGAAGCCAAGCTCAAGGCCTGATTCACCACTTTTCCACACTCTGGAACCAGCTCTGGGCAACTGAGCTGTTGTTTTTTGTTTTGTTTTGGTTTTTTTCCCCCAACTGGAAAAACAAGTGTGTCCTATACTTGAGAGGAGCATGATTACTGCCTATAAAGATGGGCTCCAGCACGCTACATCTCATCTCAGAGCCATATGTACTCTCTCTCTCTCTCTCTTTGCAAATTAAGCCACCTCAGACAAGACAATCTTATTTTTGTCCTAGAAAGGTCTCGATGTTGCCTGCTGCTGAGGCAAATGGCCCTGGAAGAGAGGCTCTGCCCAGACGGCTGATGTGCAGACAGGAAAGGCAGACATGCAAATGACAAATCTGTGGGGCGGCACTGGCTCAGCCGGGAGTCTCCAGAGACTCCGGTCCACCCTGGAGCACAAAAACCTGTGCTGCCTCTTCCCTTCCTCCCCCACAATCACCCAACTCAGCTTCTACAGCGATGCTAGCCCTTGCCCCTTTCCAGCCACCTTTTCCGTCCCTTTCCCCAGTCCTTCTCCCTTCTCATCACCTACCTGGCTCTCTGCACTCACTCCAGTCTCACCCTCCACCTTCCCCTCTCAGCTCTCCCCCATTTCCCACACCACTTGCCAACAATGAAACGCTGGTAAGACAATCATCTTTTCCTCTCCTGCTCCAGCACTGCCCAATGCCTCTTTTGACCGTGCTGGGCTCCCTCGGATGCCACATCCTGGCCACTTACGCTGCGGCATATTGTGCCAGTTTGGGCAGGCCTACTGTTGCCTAAAGGGAAGGACGGGGGTGGCCACAAGCAGATCCTCCCTTGCCCATCTAACCAACATCGTCCTCGGATCACAACCTAGACTGTGCTGGTCCCACAAGCCTGATCTTCCCCATGGCTCAAAGTAGGCGTTACATTCTTCATAAGGCTGGTGGGGAAGGAAGGGAGGAAGAAACACAAACTTTCAAATGGGCACAGAGAAGGTAGAAGAGGAGGAGGAAGAAAAGCGGCATGGACTATTTCTCTCAACTCCCTCTTCCACCAGGACACTTCTGTTCCTCTTCTTCCACGTAAAGCTCTTATTTCAGTGTAAAAGCATCTTACTTCAATTTAATGAACTGGCTAAAATTACTAACTCAACTAAAATAGTTCACATTTACGCAAAATAACAGTTTGTGCAGCTACTTGCACCAAAACAAAACACAGAAGTTCATACCAATTTGGTCTCTCTTGTTCAAGCTCATGTGCTTTTGAGGATTTCATTCAGGCTTGTGTGCTTCAAGAGTTACTGTGCCACAGTCCTATTTCTCAACAGATGCAGGGCAACTAAGCAAACTACAGTAAATGCTGAACAACATGGCAAGGACAAGCGACCTTACATTGCAGCTGTACAAAGCAGCGAAATAAAATGCGAAGAAAAGAAAGGCTGACATAGTACTAAATTCAGTGGAGAAAAGGCAAAGAGCCAAATGAAGAGATACTGCTTTTGCTGTGGTGTTCACACCAAGAACATCACAACTGTCCGCACATGCTGGTTTCATCAGTTCTGTGAGCCGAAGGAATATTAGATCCATTTTACAGATTGTAAACTGGGACAGTCAGGAATTAAGATCTGAAGAGTCTCAAAGTACCTAAACCCCAATTCTTGCTAGTACTGAGCACTGGATATTCTTTGAGTGTTCAAAGTGTACAGCCTCCAGCAGCCTTTGGTGCATATGCGCACATGTAGTCCTATGAGAACCCATAAAATGAGGAACACAATGCAAGAGCTACAACAGGAACACTTTAGCAACCACAGACATATTTATTTCCCCATCTCCTCTTCTACATTTTCAAGTGGGGGAACAAAGTATCCTGCACACTAGGAGACTTGGATCAAAGAGCTACGATGGTCACAAGTCACAACTCGTCACCCACCTGACAACTGTAGCTATTTACGTACAAATTAGCAGTGCTGACCTGGCCACTATTAAAAGATTGATGTAAATGGCTTATCCAGCATCACACTCCTTGGCAGAGAATCAACTTCTCCAAAGCAACATTCAGCTGCCTTAACAATGAGATTATGTCTTCCCTTCTTGCATTCATAGGAACACAGGAGGGTAAGAGTTCAAGACACACCACTCTCCTTCAGCATGCACTCTAATTCATCCCCAGAGCAGTCGCGTTTAATACACTGAATAAAAACCAATCATCCTTGGGGGGGGAGGAGGAAGGTATGCAATCTATTTTAAGATTATTACAAAGCAATATATAGATGCATGGATGGAATTAAGATTGCATAAGCATTTCCTAATTCTGGCATTTTGTAACTTTGGAGTGCTTAACTTAGCTGCTTTAATATCCTTTCACTCTGACCATCTGTGTAGTGTCTGTCTGCACGTGTACGTAAGGCTGCCTCAAGGATCCTGGAGATGCTAGGCACCATGTCTCAATTGCGCAGAAGACTTTAAATCACAGGCATAAATCTACGTTGCACGAATCCAGCCTCTTCGTGCACATGATACAGAATCTGCTACACGTGGAGAGCTTAACGGCATGATGGCAGCTGCCTTTTGGGAAACCCTTAGGCCCAGATGCAGAGACACCACCCTGCGTGTACACCAGCTTAGTACGTTGCATGGTCATTAGGCTTGCATTTATGTATGTATTTAACAAACGTGTATATTTAGGCATATATTTAACACGTAAAAAAGGTTTTGGGGAAGTGGACAAACTGACTGCCAGCAACTGGTTACTCATATAAAAGGAAGTTCTACTTCCCTGTCCTGCAAGGGGTTCATTCGTAGCAGCAGCTGTTTTTCTCTTAGATATGCATTATAACTGTATCTTTAATATTCTACTCCAATATTACAGTAACGTGCTATGGGACTTTTAAGACCAAGGCAAAACAATAAGGCAGAATATGAATACAGGAAAGACAGGATGTAAAACATGACAGAAAGAGGAGGGGAACTCAAATTAGGGGCTGTGGAAACCAGAACGTCAGGTCTAGACGTCAACTCAAGTCAGTGGCAAGGTATCTATAAGCAGAGGCCCCTCTCTGATGGTCTCCACATCCTTCTTACCTGCTACAAGAAAGAGTCTGCTGCCTGTGGTAAAGTTCTGTCTTCCCAAACACAAAACCAAACGCGCTATCCATAAATGGTGCTGACATTTGCGGCACAAAAAGCTACTCTGTAGGAATGTGTCTGGATTTTACAGACCTGGGGGTCTACTTTTGTAGTCTCTTTACCTACTACGTCAAACTTCGAGGAAGTTTGAATCATTCAATTCTGAAGAAATGTGAGTTCCCTCTGCGTTACTGCATCTCCACAGATCGTCAGCCTGACTCTAGGGCTAGAAGCAAGTTCTGTATCCCACAGCACAAAGCTACCGACCGTCTCCCACTCTCACCTGTCTCAGTGTACAAAACATTTTGCCTTTATCCACACAAGAGGCTAGATCTCAGAATTCAAAATTGCATCCTTTTCAGATGCAGAAAGCCTGTTCAACACTAGAGAACTTAATCTTGTCTTTTCTGAGGCAGGCACACTTCAGGTAAACGTGCCACAGTTGAGGAAAAGGTATCCAGAAGTTATTTTTATGAACCGGTAAGCAGCCATCTGTCCACAAACAATCACAGCCTGCCCCCAAGACAAGGCTCCTTTATGGCTGAACTTGTCTGGCATCATGCCCTTTGTTTGCTGACTGGTGAATTATGGCTCGTGAATTCACCCCATGTTCTTTCTGCCTCACCCGTACTGCTTGTGCCTATTGTTTTATCTGTTTGACCAAAAAGAAGAAATAACAACCAAAAAAATGAAACAGTTGTGCTATGTTTTATAGATGATCCTAATTTTCTTTACAAACTACATAGTCTTTTTTATTTATTTGCTTTGACCAGCAACCGTACCAGGACCTTCCCCATTAGCTTACTGAAAATCTTGCCCCAGAACTCTGAGGACGCCACAAACCATTTTGTACATGCATCCGCCTTCCAAGTTTGAAAGCGTCAAAAGCAGTAGTCCCTGAATAAAAAAAGAGAAGCGCAGTCGTACATAAGTCAACTATGATGAACGTTCTTTTCCCATAACCTCAAAGAGATTTTATCTGCGTTGAGATGTGAAGTAGGCAAGTATCATGAGAGCTCTAGGAGCTGGAGAGGTACCACCAAGGTTCCTTCTTAATGAAACTTCTCACTTTTCACTGGAATCGTGTACTAGAAGATCATCTTATGTGCTAGAAAGTGAATATATTTCACCTCTTGCTCAGAGATAACTGCACCTAGGATGTTTAGTATACGGAAGTCCAAACGCACAATGCTTAAAACGTGTTATTCTCATGCAAAGAAACAATCCACAATATCATCACCCCTCAAAAAAAACCCACCACCAAAGCTTTTTAAACAAGACTATTATCTGTCAGACCACTGAGTCTGTTCTGGCCTTTGTGAGTTGTTGGGAAGTTTGACTCTGAATAGTGATAAAAACTAACCACAGAACACATAAATCCAGTTTTGGGGCTCCTTTATATATCTGTGAAACTCCTTATAAAAGGATTACATACGACAAAAAAATGAATGAGATATAAACAAGGAAACTCTACCATGCTAACGTTAGTCGCTTCTCAAACATTTTCGAGGCACAATATAGTTGGAAGTGGCTAGGATGACACTCGCTATCAAATTAGGAAAAAAACGTGATCAAATGTAATGGCAAACACTGGCATCAGTAGCAGCTATTGTGGCACTAACTTCTATTATATGAGCATTTAATTAATTTTGTAAACCAGTTTAGCTTCGGTATTTAAAAGGTCAGTCTCCAAAACGCATGCAAGCTAAAACTGAAAGGCAAGATCTACCGCAGATACACGATACTCAGCATGTACATAATACGATGCTCTGTATAACAGGACACAAATGTAAATAGAGCCACGGATCTATGGAAAAGGTTTCTGCCACCCAGCCTCAAGAAGAAAATTCATTAGTTTGCACTGACAGTAAGCTCTTGTTCAACACATGGCACAAAAGCCAGTAGCAAACATAGCAACACTGAGACTTAAGCACGCTCAGGAAGTAATCTCCAAAGCGAGGGGGGGGAAATAGTTGGTTTCACTACCTTGTGTTATTTGAGAAAAGCCAGGTAGGTTTGCTACAAGAACCTTTTGCTCAATTGTTGACTTAGAAATACATGAATGACTATCTTTGTCTCTTCTGGCTTTCCAAAATGTCTCCTGGAGAGAGAGTCACAGACTCATCATTATTAATTGAAGAAAACCTGAGACAAAAGTGTTTTCTTCCAAGTATATCCTAGACTTTCAAGCTACATAAATGCCTTAAGAAGTGAGGGCAGAAAAGTTAAACAGTCCTAAAACAAATGTGCATATTTCCAATTTAAAGGAACAAAAATCTCTCTTCAGACTTATACTTACAAATAATGTATATTTTCCTGCAGGAGACCTAAACAAAAGGCTTCAAAAGATTAATTTGATCACAAGCAGTATTATCATAAAAGCTTGATGTTGCATGAGGCCAAGCACAGACAATTTTTATCAGTTTAACTTGTCACTAAGTAAGACTAGGGGAAAAAAAAAAAAAGCTCAAAAAAAATTAGTAGTAACCATGAAGAAATGAAAGGAAAATGAAGAAATTATGTCATAACTTGACTTTTTCAATTCAGTGTTTTAAACATGATTTGCATCCTCCTATTTCTAGGGTAAAGGGAGAACACTATGCTCACTTAGGTATGCGAGGAAGGATGGCCTCGTGGTTAAGACGAAAGGCTAAGAAGCGGTGACTGAGGTTCGGGGCAGGCCTGGGCCTCCTGCTCTCCTGACTTTAAGTACAGCCACTGAACAGCCTTACGCAAGTTTTTGCCCCTACAGAGCAGATATAATACTCTCCAGAGCGGATGTGAACATAAACTGCATCTAGAAGACAGGGTAAAGCCCCTAAAGTGTACTATGCGTTACCACAGAGGTATGTCACCTCATAGTTTGCGACGACTTGTACAGAAAAGCACAAATGTCCACTGAGAACAGTGATACCTCACCAGGGAAATCATCAATTACTCTCCTTCCTCCCCACCCCTGGAAAAAGATGTAATCCACCACTAAAGAGCTGTTGTGTTTTCTCTGAAGATGCACCTCCCACTTGGCACCCAGTTACTTTTTTTTTTTTTTTTTTCTAAAAAACAAAAAAAAAATA
>VXBL01008665.1:324058-336485 GCA_013400195.1 Aramus guarauna
TCCTGTCAGGGTCGACCCTACCCGTGACACCCCGCGCCCCTGGGGCAGGCCTTCGGCCCGGGCACTCAGGCACCGCTGCAGGTGACCCTGGAGAAGCGGCGCGGAACGCTGCCGCGGCTGAGGCAGGCCTCACCTCATCGGCCCGTGGCGCGGCCCGGCCGGCCGCCGGCCTCCCTGTCCCGCTACCGGGCCGCAGCGGGACAATTGTCCGCCGAGTGTGGGGCCCTACTGCCCGGCCGCGGGTCCTGCGGTGCTCCCACCCCTGAGGTGAGGGCTGCGCCAGGGGTGATGCCCCGCCGTGAGGAGCGGGGGCCCAGCCCAGTGCTCCCTGCTGCACGGGCACCGAGTGCTGCTTCGGTGGCACCGCTCCTGGCATCGCTGCGGGTTGTCATCCCGGGAGCGGAGCCTGTTTAGGCTGCTGCTTCTCGGCATTTGCAAAATGAATTCTGAAAACAAAAAGGTGGTGAGAACAATGGAGTAAAGCCTGCGTGTTGCAGGGCTGCTGTCGCGGGGCTTGGCTCCCTGCTTCGTAAGTGGTTGCAATTAAAAGTTCTCTTAAACTTTGAGAACGTTATCTTTTGCGACTGATAACCCAGGAATGAGGAAATCCGTGTATGTATCTCTCTCTCTGTACTTTAAAAATGCTATAACTTAATTTTTAGAAGAACTATGGCTGACTCATACAAATCTTTCTTTTTGCTTTACCCTCCTCCTTCTCAAACATCTTTACTTATCAAATATTGCCTTTTGGCTCAAGCCTCAGAAAACTGACAGCTTTGTAAAGCATCAGCCGAGAAGCCAGACTGCGTTCAGTATGCGCTTGGAATTAATAGTTCTTAAATGAAGAGCTTTGAAGTCTTAAGTATAATTTCACAGGTGCATTTTTCTGCCCGTTTTTGTGATGCCGAATAGCAAATCTTCTGTTCTTGCTGGCTTAGGTTTCGGAGTGTCAGACCTGGATTACCGTCTTGAAGTACCTGCACAGTTCTGCCACGGTAGCAGATGGCAAAATATAATTAAGGAGTAATGTCACTACCGTCTCCTCGTGTGATTTGTTTCCTTGTCCTTGCAGACGTAAAAGTGCTGTAGTCTGCCATGAGGTGACACGCTTCACCTACGGACGGCCTCGTAAGCCCCTCAGACAGAGGGCTGGCAAGGCCTGTCCGGGATTAGCGTGCTGCAGGCATCCGAGGAGAGCTCCTGCGAGTGCCGCGGCCTTTGAAACAATACGCTACTGGGACATGCTTCAAGGGGCTCAGAGAGTTTGGGGGGGGGACGGTGACCACGCAGCACCACCTCCTACTGAGTAAGGGACATTTGTGTGCCAGGGTCCCGGCCCTGGGCACGCCTGAGCTTCCAGCCCAGACCTCGTGCCCTGCTTTTTTTTGTGCAGGAGTTTCCTCATTTCCTTCCCCCAGCCCCACAACTGGCAGCGTGCTTTAAGTTTGACCACTTCCTACAAGAAATAATGTAAATACACCGGCGGCAGCAGAAGTAGTATTCAGTGTACATTGCATCTTATTTCAAATAACCTTCTGGAGCTTTCTTGTGCTGGGTCTTTTTCAGGCTTGCAGTAACACAGCAGCATAGCATGTTCAACTCTTACGTTTTTTTTACATATGTATAACTTTAGCTAACGGTGTAAGGATGCACTTGAGATCTGAGTTTGAGTTCCTCTTTACCTCCTCCTGGTCTCTTGAGACTACAACGTATTGTGAGTGGCTATAGGATAGCATGTAACTAGAAACTAGTAAATCTTTTTTAAGGAATATTTACTTTTTGCTATCAAGAAATGCTTTGCCACAAGATACTAATGGACTCCTGCTTGCTCTGATGGACTGTGAGCCAGGAGTCTGTGTGAGATGTTGTCCAGAGTGAATTATAATGAATCAAGGCCCCTGTGAAGAGTTTCTAATGTTCATTAAGCACTTTCACCTTCTCTTACGAGGCCTACAAAGCCCATTTAAAAATATATTACCACTTCCTTTTGTGTAGATGTGAAATAACAGCTAATGTTATGTATATGCTAAAGTGTGGTATAAACGTCAGCTGATTCTGTAAGGCAGCAGCATTCCCTCCATTTTATTGTTTGATGAAACAGAAAGAAGCCTAAATTACTTGCCTGAAGCTACGTACTGTAACGGTGGCAGAGATGGAACTAATCTGTATTTCTGCAGCCTCGTCCAATATTCTGTGTGGTAGCTTATGGGCTCTTGCTACAAGGCACTGCATCTTCTGTACAGGGACTACATTTTGTGGCTCAAACTTCAAGGTTTTCCCCTCCCCACTTACGGTCTGGACTGTTCGCTTAACAGTATATTTTTAACAAAATAATAATAAAAGATGCATTTAGTATGGATACTTGATTTTTTTTTTTTTGAGTGATGATCATACCCCGCAGCTGATAGAGACCAGTTGATAGTGTGATGACTCAGCTGTGGGAGTATTACGTAAAGTAGGTCAATTTTTAAATCTCATAGTCTGAAGCTAAAGAGATTCCAGGTTTAAAATTTATGTTTTGTTTATGCACATTACTGATATTTCAGGGTTTAAACATAACTGAAAGTTCTTGAGGAGGAGGGAAACGCTTTTGGGGGTTGATTTGGGGTGGTTTATTGGCCACTTATATTGCAGTGACTGAATTCAATCAACTTGAACTTGGGGAGGGAGGGGAAACACCAGCTGCTTTCATTTCTAAAGTTTCCAGTTTGCAGCACTCAAGTGAAAGGGAGGCTTAAAGGTAATTTTAAAGCAGGGAAAGGAAAAGCAGAGACACGTTTATTTTTTATTAAAAGCACTCAGTTTTTGTGGGCTTTAGCAGATGTGGAATTTGCAGAGGAATATGTGCATTGCTGCAAAATCCAAATTTGCATTTAAAACATTCTGTCCCGTGTCCCCCCCCAGTCCTTTGCATGGCTTTCTTCCCAACCATAAATGTAAACCAAGTGTAAATGGTGCATTGTTTGCCTTAGTGGGCAGACAGTCTGAAAACAATAGTGCTGATGGATTTGCCTGCTTCTGTGTAAGATTAACGGGACATTAACTTTCAAGTCTAATAATGCAAATTTCAGTGTTGCCAAACCTGAGCTTCCCTTAAATGTTTCCTGATGCTGATGGCCCTAAATGTCCCTATGCTGTGGGCCACAACTTCAGTTGACAGTTTTTGTGATCTAGCTCTTCACCTTCAATACAAAGCCCCTTAACCTGTTGTTACAGCTTTAGAGAAAAGAATAAAATATACCTGGAGTTTAATGTCACGGGTATGGTAGGCATGTACTTTTTATACTTACTACCATTTTTTATTTAAAGCATTTTTAAGTGGTAGGAAGCCACCAGTAAACTTAAAAGCTGCAAATCGCTTGTAAAATTCAGGTCTAGTATGTGAGGAGTACTTGGCGCTGAAATTCAGATACAGGAAATAATATGCTTGCCAAAATGTATTTGGTGTTCTCTAAGATCTTTGATGGGTTGGTTGTTTTGCTGGCTCATTACTACTGGGAATATTGGATGTGATCCTTCTTGGGTTTTTAACGGGCAGGTTTTATTTGGGAACTCTTGGTTTTCATTTGTAGGGGTGGGTTTATTTCAGTCAGTCACAAAACAGTTTTCTCAATGAATCAGTAGGTAGAAGGTTTAAAACCATTTGCCGTTTCACTTGCTCGGGTTTCACACTTTCCCTTGTGTAATGACATCCTGTTCTGATGTTGTTCCTTTGGTAATCCGGCAGAGGCCTGGTATTTCCAGTGGTGGGCTGTGGGAAAGGAATAAACCCTTTAATTATAGCAGCGAGGGCTTGTTTGAAAATATGCTAGCTCTCTTCCCCTCCACGTGCGCTTTTTGTCTGTTGCTTCCTTACGCAGACGAAGGGTCTGAAGCTGTAAAATGCTGCTCTTCAACTTGCCGTACAAGTTCAATGCTGCTCTTCAACTTGGGGCCACGAGTGGTGGCTGAGAGCACTGCCACGCTTAACGCCGTGTCTTGAGGCTCTCGGCTAGAGATGACGGCTCCCTGGTCTGCGAGCAGACACGTGGTGTGAGTGTACCTCATCTGCTCCCATGCAAAGTTTGTCGGCTGAATTGCTGCTGCTGCTGCAGAAAGCCGTTCGGAGTGACCAGCGTGGCTGAGCACGGAAGCGCGGAAAAAACGCTCGAGGAAAAATCATCGTTCCACTGGCTCACATAGGAAAGAGTGGCATCCGAAACTGCTTCGGCATTTCTGCAGCAAATGTCTCATCTTGGCCTGAAGCATCATAAACCATATCCCGTATTTTTATCTGGGGGAACAAAACCTCCTTTAATCAGGCACGGGATTGTGTGATTTAAAAAAATGCATTGAAAACAAAACGAGAAACCTGTACTAAGGCCTCCGTTCACTTTCGGCATCTAGGTCAGGCCTGTGGAGCAAGAGTAGTTTCTGGTCAGGTTCGGTTTAGTGCCTGTAGGATTGCTATAGTTGCAGTCAGACATTTTGACACTGCTAAAATCGGTTTAGCAAAAACGTGACGATGGTCCCAGAAGAGTTTATAATTGCATCACTTGCGGGGCATGACTTAATCCTTTCTAAATGTCTCTCTTCTGTAACGTGTAATCTGCTTGGTCTATCCTACTTGGGTTCTTGCGGGCTTTTCTGCCAGGTTCTTCCCTTGATTTGCTCTGCAAAAAGGCAGCTTTGGATCTGTGGCTTTTACTTCCTAAAGGCTAGAAGAAATGCAAATAATAAGAATCACGTTGGGAACTGCGGCCTCCTGCTGTGCTCCAGGAGGGCTTGTTGTATTCGCGTCCCTGCGCTCTGCTTTCAGTTCTTTGAGCTTGCCTTGCTGGTCTGACATCTTTTGGATGACGTGATGGTTGCAGGAGATTAGTGTGTTTTGGCACATGCACGCTATGATGACTGGCTAACGATATTTATAAAGTTCAAAAATAAACCATGGGAGCTCATCCTGACATAATCTACTAATCTTAGTTTTGCACTTTGATACTGTGTTGTCTGAGCCAAGTGAGGATAACTATATATTACGAGCAATTCATTTTTAGCTTTGCTTGCAGATTAGTTTTGAAGCAATGCTTGCTTTTAAATTAAGAACGATGGGAGGGAATTTGGAGAAATTATTGGCTCTTTCAACTCTCTGCATATGGAAGTCAGCTCTGTGTCTATTTTTAAAGCAGATTTATGTGAGTGGGAGTAGAGATAAGTGTTCCCCACTATTTCTGGACAATGTTGTGTCCAGGTATTTTGCCTTGATGTGTTTTTCCTTTGCTGCCCACAAGAACAGGATGGTCTTCTTTGCCCTTTCCCACATTTATATGTTAGGGGAAGGACTTTCCTTTCTCTTTGAGGCTTGTGCTTTACTTTCTTCTGGATAAAAAAAAAATCCGCTACTGCGTTGGGTAAACTTTAGTCTCGTGCTAGGCATCCTGCTAGTCACGCTGCGTTTTGGGGAGTCCAACCAAGACAGTAAGCTTTTGAGGCTCCCCAGTGACAGGAATTCAGTTTCCCCATGGCCCTGACAACTCCATTTAAACAGCTAACAATAATTTTCTAGCTGCATTTGGGAATGGCCTGCATTTTTAAGAAATACAAAGACTAACTCGAAGATGTAAAGCATGTGAGTCAAGGGAATTGCAGTGTACAAATATTTTTTGAGGTTGCTACTAATAAAGTGGACAGAAACCATGACAAGAGTCTGTCCAGTGTCTCTCTTGCGATGCTTATCAGTATTTTTATTAGTTGTTATATTTAGCATATAATTTTTTATGCTGTTCTAAAACTGGGGAATCTTTATGCCCAAAAAGTACATAGTCTAGAAATTGCATTTAGAGTTTTAAGTTGCTGCAGGCTACCACCATATGTTTATAGTTTTTTTTCTTTTTATAAGGTGCCTGCTAGGAAGACTAAGGGTGATTTAGAGGAGGGATATGTTTCCTTCTTTCTTGCCTTTTTTATTTCATGAATATAACTTTCAGCCAGTTTGTCCCACAGAGTTCTTTTTTGGTACATCAAAGTTGTAAGCCAAATCTCTCAGCCGCAGCATGCATGCTAAAAACCCCGCAATACAAATTTCCAACCCTGCACTTATGCCAGATCAATTAACTTCTTAACTCAAGTTGGGGAAAAAAAAAACAAAAAAAAACACCTGCTTCTGTTTTGGTTTCAGCCCCACAAAACTTGGTCCAGACTTCGAGTTTACAAAACTCAAAGCCAAGCAAAAAGAAGGTTTTCTGTTATTGTTTGTAAAGTTGACTGATAACTAAGCTGGTTGTATGCTGTTCCTTTTTGGGTGATATTCCAAATGACCAACCTTAATGTGAATGTTTTTCATAGAAGGACGACATAGATGGATGCCTGAGATGTGTTTTTCTGATTAATAGTCACTTTTTTCCCCTCTCTTGAAACATAGTGATAATGATGAAAATTCTCATGGCCTATTGCCATGGTGCATACTGGCTTTCTGAGACCGGAGAACGTCCCTTTCAGTTTTGGATGTAAAGCAGAAGTTAATGTGTTGGAATAGTATTTCCTCTAATAATTTATTAAAAGCTGTACTACACCCAAGTAAGACTCTAAGAAGAAGGTAGCCTTTCTGCTACTGAGGCCTTTATCTTAAGTTCGAAAAACTTTTACCTATGGTTTTTTTGTTTTGTTTTGTTATTCAGCATCTAATGGGGACACAGTAATATCACTTTGTAAGACAAGAGGCTTTGTGTTACTTAAAAGCTGGAGTTGCAGCGTGTTACAGTAACTGAAACTTGTGAATTATTTATGACTTGGAAGAAATAATGGTTGTCCTAATGGCAGATAATTTTGAAGCTGGCTTTTTCGTTTTTCAAGTCTCTGATGCCTTGAACTAATAAACCCTACAAAACCAAGAAGTAGCCGTTGAGAGCAGCTGTCCTATCCTGTCCTGTTCTACTGTCTCCTTCTTCCTATTTGTGATGGAAACGTCCTGTGTATAGCTTTTGCATTTTGCCTTTGGTAACAACATTGTGAATGTGGAGACCAGTAAGTTGCCTAATGCTGGTTTTTTTCATGATCGCTTTAAGCCTGCACCGCACTGAAAGAAGTGGTTTAGCCTTCCTCTGGTTGCCTGTTCCCTCTCTCTTCTGCAGGCCAACACATGTACCAGGTGATAGGTCCCAATGCAGACTGGGGACTTGCCAGGTTAAAACTGAACTGACAAAATATGTTTGATTTTTAATCATTTAATATGATTCATTTAATATTGCAGTTTGTGAAGTAGCTGTAAAAATACTTGGTCTGGGGAAGGTGTTGCAGGGCCACAAACGAAGTGGCAAGGGAGGGGTTTGATTGCTTCTGTTAGCAATAGTGTGAGCGTAAATGGGCTGTGAAATTATGACTAAATAGGAGTCAAGATATACGTTTTATTTCCTAGCAAACAAAATTAGCTGTCCCTGTCTGTCCTGAGGATTGTTTGCGCGTGGATTTTGCTGCACTGTCCTACTGCTGGAAGCATGGTGAATACTAAATAAGGTTGAAACGAAGTTAGGTCACATAGATGAAAATGAAACAGAAGATGCCTGTGGTCATGGTAATGCCACAATAATTTCCAAAGTGCTAAAATGTGTTAGAAGAGGGTTAAAAATATACTACTGGTATTATGCATTATGCTTGCTTAGCTAGGATTTGAACAATTTTAAACAAGAAAAAAGGGGAAGAAAGTAAAATTAAGATAGCTGTGCTACTGGAGGCTGTGTTCCACTGCTAAATGTGGTAGAAGTTGTTAGTACTCTTTTTAATTCAACACCCACATGCACCTCACGATACAAGAGCTCCACTGTGGAAGTGAAACTGCTGTACCATTCTACTTCCTGCAGCAAGGACCCGCTTACAGAAAGGAGTTCCTCCAGAAATTTCCCATGGGTTTATTTGGTTTATCTTACACTTCTGAAGAGTGAGTTCAGATAGCCTCTCTTGTTAAAACCATTCATGTCTATTGAACATGTAAGCGAACTTAAGCGCTGATGTATTTTTGCCCCAGGTTCCCAAGTAGCGTGAGAAGGCCAAACCATGTCAAATCAAGAAGCTACAAAAAACAAGGTTTCCTTTAATTATAGGAACATCAGGATATGGCATCACATGTCTTTTTCTCACCATTGAAGCCAGCACTGGTGACGCTGCTAATCTTTCCTTCATGGTATAGTTCACAGTGTGCTTTGGCCATGGCAGTACAACTATAGAGCTGCATACGAAATAGAGTCACTGCAATTATCTGGCTTAAAAAGTAGTTATGCCAATGCTCTCCTCCTTTTTTCTTCCCCCACCCCATTATCTTTAAATGGTCTGGTTTCAGTGCAAGCCTGCAAAGGTGTTTTAGTGGCACGGTTAAGGGAACGGTGGGGCGCAAGGACCTCTTTAGCATGGCTGTGGATTAGAGAGAGACGTGGAACTGCACCCTCAGTTTTGATCCAGCAAGGCGCTGTAGCACGTGTCTCAAATGTATGAATACTCTTACTGACGTCAATCGAAGTACTTGGAGCTTGTGAGTTAAGCACATGCCGAAGTGCTTTTCAGGGCTCGAGATTTTGCCATTCCTGTGTAAGAGTGTGTGCAAGTGCAGGCAGGAATGTTAGTTTTCTAAGAGGGTGATAGCCGTTTAATGGTTTTAATGGCTTTACTAGATACAGTCCTGCCTGTTTTCTTTTCTGAACTGTTTCTTTTTCTTTTTGCTTTTCCAGTGTCTTCTCTTAATATTTTATTTAAATGTAATAAGTGTTCTTTTTCTTTCCTTACTCTTCATTATAGCATGCATCTGTGCGTACTACTGGCATTTTTATGGTTCATTTCCCTCCACCGCCCTTGTCTTCTAGTCCCATGCTTTTCTCTTTCATTTCTGTGTATTTCTCCGACTGGGCTCCTCTATCCATGTCGTCTCTGTCTAAGGAAATTAGCTTTTACAAAAGTTGCTGGCATCTCTTTGCAAGAAAGCAAAACGAACTATTATCGCACTGTTTTTTTCTTTTCCTGCAGGCCAAAGGGGGAGATGAGGAAAGGTTCCTGCAGTTCATTTTGAGGGCAGCTCCATAGGAAATTCTTTGGAAGGGGAGGGATTGCACTGTTGCTACTTGTCTCTCAAGCCTGCGTGCAGGATTTGAGTGTTGGTTATAGAAAATACTGGCTGTGTACTTACATTGTGCAAGGCTCAGCAAACTGTTAATGTGCAAATACTGTGCAAGAAAAGTAGAACGTGGCCCTGCTCATCTGTTTTTACAGTCCTTTCATGAACTTTTGGGAAATCGAATCCTGCTGATGTGAGCATTCAGGAAAAGCTAATTTCATAATTCACATACATTAAAGGCTTTTATTTATAAAACATTAATATTCATGCTCTTTCAGTCAGGAGCAGCATTATGTGACATGACTGACCAGTCGTAAAAACCACTGCACGGCTTCCATTATTGAAAGGATCTTTGCAGCCTCCGTTTGAGTATGACCTGCCAAAATAACTAAAGGTGGTCAGATTTTTTCTGGGCTGGGTGGCAGACCAGGTATAATGACTTCTGAGCCCTGTTGCTTTGGAGAGCAGGAATACAATGTTCAGCATAAAAATGTTAAGTATGGTCTCTTAAAGTCTTCTGGGTAACACAAATTTTTTTTATATCATATTTAGTATTTAATTATAATACGACTTCATCTGGCTGCTATGAAAGCTGGTGGTGTATCATGTAGAAAGAAATGTGTTTATGATGTAGGTAATGATGTTTTTCCCCTCACAAGCATCTTTTCTTGTATTCTTGTGGATTCCTCTTCCTTTTGTGGTGTCATTTTATGCCGTTACTCTAGCAGTCAAGGATGCAGTGAAATTAATTCCTTGTGGACATTTTGCTGGCTCACTAATTGGGATGGAGGAGAGTGAAAGGGTAAACTATTATGTTATGTCCACCCCCCCACCCACCCCCAAGTTTTCTCAGATCCTGCCAGAGATGAGTCTGTTTTTTTCTCCCCTTACAGACAGCCCATCTGTTAGTGCATTACAACCCCTGGTCTACTCATGCCTGATGGCTGTTGAGGGCATTCCTGCTACGCTCTGCCTCCTGGCCCAAATGGGACCAGGACTGGTGTTCCTGCACGCACGCCTACCTGTACATGTCCCACTTTCCCTTCTGGAGTAGTGTTGAGCTGACCACAGGGATTTCCTGGCAAAGTAGTCAGAAGCTTTTTAGCTTTTTGGAAGATTTTTTCCCCTGAATATGCCTTTTGTCTTTCTTTTCTTTCTATCCTTTTCATGTCCCTGTTCACCTTGCATAACCACAAGTAGGTATGTGTTACTGACTGAGGGACTGCCTGGTTACCAGCTCTGCAGAATCCATCTCCTTCACACAAGCTCTTTTCAGAGGTGCTTCACAGCGTTGTCATTTTATCGCCTGCTCTATCGCTACAAAGCATGACTGCATCTGCATCTGGGACTTTGTCAGGGAAGCAGGAGTGTGCTCGGCTCTGGAGAGCTAACCTGCTCCCTGGCACAGTTTGTGAAACCAAGGTTAGCATAATGTGAGAAAAATGGCCAGGATATGTATCCATGGTTGGAGTCCTGCTCGTGTGGAGGATGGCTTGCTGTGAGTTCCCCGTTAGGTCCTACCACTGTCTCTGTCTTTAGCCATCTCTGTAGTATTTTTGCTGCTTTTACTTTCATATTCTCCCTCAGCGTAATGTCATGGTCATGCCTTCAGAAGACCAGCTGCAGCTTGGCTGATGGGCATGATAGCTTAGGTGGGAATTGCTTCTTTATCTTTCACAATGGAAGAATATACTTCAGCACACTATACTGTTGTCTTTGGAAGACAACTTTGAAGATGTCTGTTCAGGCATGCTCTTGAAGGTATTCTGAAATTCACTGTCAGCTATCCTCTCTATAGATGATTTACCACCATCCTTCTGTTCCCATGGAGCAGTAAATCGCATCTGGGCTGAAAGGTTATCCTTTTTCCTTAAAAGGCTTCATACTTTTGCACCACTTCTTCTATTATTCCATGCTCTCCAAATGTCCAGGTATTTTTTTCACACCAGATGAGACCCAGTATTTTAATCAGGATCCCATGTGTTGCAAAGCTGAAGCAATGCAGTATGTAGCACTTCAGTTTTGAAAACTCGTTACCAGGTGGAAGAATGCCATTGAGATAGTTCCAGCTGGTTTCCAAATTCCCAATCCACTAGACTTTCCCAGTGTTTGGATCACCTTGTTCCGTAAAAGCAAGGATCCGCAGTTAATCTGAGGGAGTTAATACATAGTTTAATTTCAACACACATGAATAATGTTGAGCCCATGCATAAACTGGTCTAGGTAAGAAAAGAACAAAATAATAGCTGATGTCTTGAGGCAGCACTTTGAAACAAGAAGTAATATCTTATGATTTTTTAAGCACCTAAGAAAGGAGCTTGAATAGCTGGCATTATTTGAGACAAAAGGCTGTAAGAACAACTCTAAGATTGGCTGACTGACCTACTGTTCAGCTTAGAAACTAGGACAACATCTAGTAAGGGAAATCTCAGTTATAGCAGACTGGTTATCACGGCTCCTAATCCTGCCATAGATAAGAGAATATAAAACTGTCAAAAACAGGGTGTTAAATCTGTATCTCCCAGGTTGCTGTCATTTGCGTGGCTTTTTTTTTTTTTTTTTTTAATTGGTTTGGTTGGTTGTTCGAGGGCAGGAAGTCCCTAGAGAGAAACGAAGAATATTTCCACAATGACATGACCTTTAGGTTCTTGAAGGTGCAAGTATCAGCTCTCAGGGTTACCTGTAACAAAACTTTAGTTGTTCTTCTTGCATTCAGATATTTCAAACTTGGTTCATGCTGCAGCATGAGAAAGCTCTCTGGAGCAAAGTGTAATGCTATACAGCCTCACCTAATGATATTTTCCAGTGCCTGACCTGGCTAATGCCTATCTAAGTAAACTTTCTCAGCTCTTCTGTGTTGGCAATGTCGGTAATCTCAGTGTTCTTTCTGTAGAAGATCCATGAGTCTGGCTCTTCTGGACTAGGTTGAAGAGCTGCTTTATGGTCACTTCTGAAAAGCTCACGTTTTCTCGGCACAGCGAATCTCGCTGTTGTCAGTTTAACTTTC
Organism: Aramus guarauna; assembly: GCA_013400195.1. Lineage (NCBI taxonomy): Eukaryota > Metazoa > Chordata > Aves > Gruiformes > Aramidae > Aramus > Aramus guarauna. Next base: position 336,139 of record VXBL01008665.1, read on the forward strand.
TGGTGTGGAGGACCAACACGACTATTACTAGGGCTTAATAAACAACCTACCTTTGGATGACTATTACTGTTGTGATAAAAACGATACAGGATTGGTTGCTCATTGATTTATGCTTTTTGGCCATCTTCCAGGATGAAACTGTAACTTCATTACACAAGAGTTTCAGAACAGTACAGAGTTGTCCATTTATTTCCTTAGCTGTTACCGAGCTGACAGCTTGCCTTTGGAGGGTCGTATATTCAAAAGCTGCCAATTAGATCTTACTTCATTTTAGCCAAACATGGCACTGAGTCTGAAGTTCATTTTCTCCGTAATAACCCCACTTCCTCCTCCCCCCCCCCCCGCTC
>VXBL01008665.1:343418-367142 GCA_013400195.1 Aramus guarauna
CCCCCCCCCCCCCCCCCATCTTTCTGTCTTCTGATAAGGAAAAAAACCAGTTTTCAGCAATTAAAAAAATCACATATGCTACTTAATGTGGACAGAGGCGAACTTTCTCTTCTGAACGTTTTATCTTCGTTAAAAAATTGCTTTACTTCCAGATGGCTATCCTTGTGTGGTATCTCGGCCCCAACAGCATATTTTAGATGGTGTTCTCCAAAAAGACCTCTTCAGGGCAGCTGCCCTGGAGCTGGGTTTTGTTGCCATGATGGATGCAGGGGAATGCAGAGTGCCCAGCCCCGAATTCAGCAGGATTTATCTCAAAATGAGTCTTAAATACAGCCTTTTCCCCTTGTTCATTGAGTTAGTAAGTGGCAGGAAAGTGCTTCCTCTTTGTGATTTCTGAAGTATCCATAGTTTACTTCTATATGGGGAAATTTTTACCATGGTCCTGTAGTGGTTTAATTGCAATGAGAGTAGTGCTTTGCACCTGTACGCCTCATTAGCTGGTACAGCAGGGACTCTCAATTTCAGCGAAAAAGTGGTCTTAGTCAAAAGAGTGCCTATGTAAAAATAGCACTGTACTACTCAAGAGTTAAACCTGCGTGAAATATGTCACTTCACTAAATCTATGTGTATCAAGTCTCTTAATGCATAGACAAAGTTAATTTTTATTAGCCTTCTTAACGTTGTGCAACTTCCACCTTCTGCAGAAATTACATGTAGCTACTGCTTTGGTACGGGTTTGAGTAAGACCATATCTATATCAAGAAAACATGCGACATTAGAAGGCTTAAGTATAATTCCATACCTAGTTTTGGATACAGTTCCTGGTCCGTTTTTAAAAACGTGTTAATATATCTTTTTTTCCCATACAGATGAGAGGCAAAGGAACAGGATTCATTTTAGACTCATACTCATTTAAATATTGGATAAGCCTGAATCTTAGCATTGTTGCTTCAGGAAGAACAGTTTGATTTGCAATCTCAGAACTACAGAAAAATCATTTTACTCTTTTTGTACTAGTATGTTTTGATATGAAGGGCCACAGAGAGCTGGTAAACCTGGACTCCACACTGCTGCCAAAGCGGCCTTCTAAGTATAAGCGTACCTTAAGAGGATCTGCTGCCTTAACCCTCTTATCTTTTTAGTTGAGATGAAAATTTAGGAGTAGAGTTGATGTAGCTTAAAAAAGGAGTAAAGCTAATTTGGCCTGTTTGCTTGTTTTATGGTTTGAAAAATTGGCGGTAGATTTATCAGAGTTGCGATTCAACATCTGGACCACTCGTGCAAAGATGACAGGGAGGATGGAGATAGGTTGTAGGGGACTTTAAAGTGTGAAACAGCAAAGAAAAGGGAATTGGTCAAGAAATGCAAAGATGGAAACGATCGAGCCAACACATTAGTTATAAAAATGATTTCAATGAAATATTCTGATTGGATTCATCAATGTGAAGTGAATGAATATGGCAGTAATGGGGAAAGAAAAGAGTGAGAGTCTTTCACAAGGCATTTTAGCTCTGAGGAAGATTTGTGTGTCTGCGACATTCTGCAGGAAGAATTGGCAAGATTTGTCCCTGGTATGAATACTAGTGCCTGCAGAGGGGTTTGAAACGCTCAATAGCCATATTGTATTTTGAGTGTCAGGTAGTCAGTTGGCAAGTTGCAAGGTTTTACAAAACTGTTCTTGCAGTTGTGTGCAGAAAGGTGGGGGCTGGTTCTGTTATGACTCTCCCAACAGTAAGGGGAAGAGATTGTCGACTCTTCAATCATCTATCTTCATTTTGACTACAAAAAGAAAATCTTTGGAAGCAATACAGGCAACATCTTCAGGAACACTAGAAAATAGCATATTTACTGTGGTAAACAGACAGTTGACTTATTCCACATCTCAGTGATCATTTCCATGTTGGTTTTAATCTGAGATTCATTTATATGCGAGCTGGTGGCTTACATGTGGTGGATGCTATCGCTGACTGGCTTGCCAGCACGCAATCAGGTGCTCTTGGTTAACGCCACTCATCAGCCACTTGTGTAATTGCCATGTGTTGGTCAAGGTGATTGCGTAGCATCTTTCAGTTGAGCAGCATAAATTTGGAGGTAGCTATGCTGGAAAGGATGTATCTTCTCTGGTCAGCCTCTCCTTTTCCTTATTTCTGTTACTAATGGAGTATACATATGGGTATATGTGTGTGTGTGCATTTATAGATGTGACCAAGCTGAGGTGGTGTGAGGTTTCTAGCAGTTTGAGAGTCCAGTGGGAAAGCTCCTGCAGGTTGTTATGTTGAGGCTGTTTTTGAAGGTAGCCGCCAAAAGGTTTTCCCATCTATCTTTTTCCTTAATCCATGTTACTTTAGATGGCTTTTACTGTTCTTTCTCTGTCCCTCCTATACTACTTACCCTTCTGTCATAGATGTCTACTTCAAATTGTGTGGCAGCAATATGGGATTATGGTGTCCCAGCTGGATTAGATTGCTGGGCCTTACACTAGTCATCTCATACCTAGGACAAGAAGAGGTTATAACCAGTGCTGCGTGCCTTCTTGTAAATCTTAGTTCAAGACTCTATAAACAAACACGTTAAACGTTCGATTCTTCAAAATAATAAGCTGTATCTTCTGCCTCTTCACTCTTTCTCTTCCCTTCCAGCTTCTGCCCTCACTTTTCCATAGAAGTCACCTTTCACAGTTTCAGTGTGAAAATGAGTCTCTAGACTTTCAGAAAAGACTTGGGAAATTTAGTCCCATAGTTGATACATTTTGGTGCATTACCACTATTTTACACTGGCTGCCAGGACTCCCAAAGCTCTCCTGGATCGCCTGTTGATTCCCAAGCTGGTTGCTACGGCCGACATACTGATTCAGTATAAAAATGTGCTCATTTCACAGCATAATCCATGACCTCTCACTGCTCCTGAAGCAATCTGTGTGCATCAGATTCGTGTAAATATTTTGGAGGGGGGGGAATCCTTTCCATTCTCTAGGCAGCACTGTTTAATCAAAATGTCATAGCTGGTATAGAGTGGCAGGATTAGTCCTTGACGTAGCCTACAGAGAGGCTGAGTGCTTGGAGGATGTAAGCAGTACAGCCAAAACGCCTCTGCTACCTACTTCAGTGTCATTTATAGAATTTTGAACTGTGTGCTAAGGAAGAATAAAGCAAACGTAAATGTATTATTGCTCCTATTATAACACTTCACTAGGATAAAAAGAGAGAGAAAAACTTCAATAGCTCTGATGATAGCCTGCCAGAGTAAATGTTGGCTCAGAAGCAACTGTGGTAATGTAGCTTTTTCTCTAAATCTGTTTGAGTTAAACGAGAGCGGGGCCAAGCTGAGAAATTAATTTCTGCATAGTGCCGTCTCTGCTGCTTCCAGGGCCCTCTGTGTTCTGCAGTTCCCCTGTCGTCTCCATCCCTCCTTGGTCTTAGCAGAGCTGAGAAGGTCAAGTCGGAGGTTCTGTCGAATTCACCGGCAGCAATAGGGTTTATATTGCACATGACACCGGAGGGAAAGAGTGGTATCTGAGAAGGTGAAATTTTGCACTTAAATGTGGAGCTTACTAATAGCATGGTAAAATAATATTTTTAATTAAAAAAAATACATGGTGTGAAGAATGCTGGCACGGGTGTCTGATTCTTTGGTATCTGACATCTGGCTTTACTTCTGAGTTTGTGGGCACGAGTTCAGCTTTCATTTGGTCTTACCGCTAAGACACTCTCCTGCTTTTAGGACTACATAAATAGAGGAGCTGTTTATAGGCAGCTTCTGAAATACGTGGGGAAATGACCATTTTTAGAATTTTAATTTGAAACACGTGTAGATGTGAGTTAAAATCTTACTTATTTAGTCTCTTTTGGGATGGGAGGGAGAAAAACATCTGCAATGAAGACAAAGGGTTCCAGAGCCTGTGGAAAGATATCCTCGCTGCCGATGGCTGGGGGGGTGGTGATTGCTTTACCCAGACCGGGTGGGAGATTTGCTGCTGCTTTTCAGTTCCTTTAAACTGGTGGCTGAAGGAGAGATGCTGGGCTTCAAAATTTTTAGCGCTAGTTTTTCTAGGTCATAGGTATTAAGAAGGAGAGGAGAGTGTAGTTGAGTGGAGAAACTTTTCTCAGGATGCTCTCAGACATAAGGAGACAGCTTGATTTTTGGGTTAAATATTGTGATTGTTACAGCAAATGCTCTCATTGCCTCTATTAATTTGTACTGAGAAACCAAAAGACACCTGGAAATCAGCCAGTTACAAAACCAAGCTTTTGATTAGAAACAAACAAAAGTTGTAGAAGGTCTTCTAAGAATAGACCCACAGACGTTGCATGGGCTTGATCTGGTCTTGGTTAGAAACAAAACGTCAACACAAATTCCAAAGATGCCCTTGATCTTGGGTCTTTGTGTCCATGTTTGAAAATGATGGCTGTGGTTTCCTGGTATCTAAGCATAGGAAAGCAGTAGGAACCACAGGTATTGCGGTATTCCCACTCTGTTGTAGTTTTGGTGCACCTTTATATCTTAATCTCACTCAAATTTCAGTTAACTGTGAGGCGAGATCTTCATTTGGTGGAAACTAGCAATTGAATTTTAATGGATCTCTGCTGAGTAATTTCTTCCTCATGGGATTCTTTACTTTCAGTCCCCTGTACCAGTTAGTATACCCAATGCTGCGACATAATTAGGGGGGAAAGAATGAAAATGGAAAAGGGCAGCTGAGAGACATATGCATTAAAAAAAAATCATATTGTGGGATCTTTTAAGGTAAAGGATACTAAATATACACAATTAGGTAATTTACCTTAGCATCGTAAAGTGTTGCTGTTTAAGAATCAGTTGTAGCAAGGAGGATTTGTTGGGGCTGTGCTGTTGCAGTATTGTTTAATTTATATATGCTCCTTCCTAATAAAACATGTTAGTACCATTGTACGTTAGTTTGGTTTCCTGCCTCTTTCTCTTACAATGTTCTAGTTGGAGACAGGATTACAGTCTTGGGAACCTCTGTTTTGCACATGTCTGTGCACTGCTCACGAAGAAGCAATCACTGTAACTCATAAATATGTGCACTCATCCTCCAAAGACATATAAAACATATTTGAGCTATAAGGCTATACAAACATGAAGCAATGCTGATGACGACATGCAAACCACAAGGGGGAAGCTTGACTGGCTCGATCTTTTTAGAACCTGGAAATGTTTGCATAGCCTTGTTGCTCGGCTGTGTTTCTGCCTTGATAGATAGATAGGAAGGTAGGTATCAAAGAGTTGAGTGAAATGCTTTCTTCAGCTGTATAATGTGTTAAATCCTATCTTGTTGTCCAGCTCTTCACCTTAAAGTCTGTTTTCTAGTTTTCTCCACCTTGCTGCTTACAGCAAAAAAAAAAAAAAAAAAGGTAAGATGGTAATGACCTGAGGACCAGCACACATTGGTTCTCAGTCTGCAGTGGTTCTCCTGTCGGACAGTGTGCAAGAAGAGCTGTGTAGCCTCAAAGAGATGCTTATGTATTATGGTGGTGCAAGTCACATACAGCTTTATAATCAATGCATTCCTGCACCATAAGCAGTTTCAGGGAATGTTGGATCATGCGTGGAGTGAAGCTGGGACATGATTATGGCCAGAAAATACATTGCTGTGTTGTAAGGAAGACACTGAACGAGTTGTTGTTGTTTTTTTGTTTGTTTGTTTTTGTTTTGTTTTTTTTTGTTTTTTAAACCAAATTTCAAATGAATTTTCTTTCCTTCCTTTTATGCTACTTCCTTTCTCACATTTGCTTTCTGAGGCCAAAGGAAGAGACAAATTGTTCTGATATCTTTAATCATTTTTCTTTCTATATGTTTTGCGTGTTAAAACAATTCTGTAATACTCCACTGTGAACAGCACTTTTTTAATGACTGCAGTAAAAAATTGTAGTGTTCTTTTCCATCCTGTCTTCTGATAATTATGGAAAAATTGTTTTGCCAAAGACATGACTTCATGTGGGTCCAATTTATCAGGAATTGTTGCTTTAAAATTTGGTAAATTTGAGATTGTGCATCTTGAGGCGGAAGGACATAGTGGGGCTGAGGACTGGCCTGCTTTTGGACAAAATGGCGAGTTGTTGAGGCAGAATCAAATTGGTGTTGTTTCTGCAGCCAATTAGAAATGACTTATACATAGTTGTTAGTATGTTATCAATTAATGTATTATTAAATAGAGGATTTGAGGGCGTATGTTATATTATCTGTGATTTCCTGTGGTAGGGATGCTGAACTTTGTGTTGCTTAGAGCAGCCGGATAGAGTTAAGATTAGTCCTGACTGTGTCTAAGGTGCAAGACTCTGTCTCAGAAAAATAACATCCGTGATTGTTTCCAAATAATTGGGGCTGGAGACCATTGCCTGGCTGTGCAGCGGGGAGAACAGAGGCTTTAAGAAGGATGCCACCATGTGCCATGCAGTGAGGCATGCCAAGTGTCATAGGTTGGCAAAATTTGTTTACTTGATTTTGCATCATTTAAAGGCAGGAGGATTTTTTTTTTTACTGTGAATTTGGAACAGCATTTGATCTCCTTGTCCTTCTGAGTCTTGCAGGAAAGCGTGACTGCATCTTTAATTTCCCCTGGGCACAACTGCCAGAAATAACTTGTGCAGCGCTCCAGCCCCGGAGCTGCCCCTCTAACCCACTTCTCTGCTCTGCCGGGCTATAGTGAGTGGTGTCTCAGTCTCAGCTTTCCAGAGGAGATGCAGCAGCAGCAGCGATACCTGAACCATGCCACCTTTACCCATCTTCTCGGTGACTACAAGGCTCTTTAGTTGATGGACTGGACAGGACTGAGCTGGAGTGTCAGCCGTGGTGTTTTTCTTTTAATGATGTTTTGCAAAATACTTATTATGTTGTTCTGTCCCGCCTTGTAAGCATCATCTCCTTTCATAAATATATGCTTCGTTGATAGACCTGATGAATGTCTTAAAATTGGTTGCGCATTCCTGTGTAAGAGATTTTACTTTTGAACCATGTGTATCCTGAGCTGGTAGAGGGTAAAGATGGCTCATTCCTTAGTCTTTGCTGTATATGTTATACATGACTTTTCATTTGTGGCAGTGCTGAGAGGGAGAGCAGAAACAAAAAAGAAAGCACAAAAAGTGGCCAAAACTACTTAACTGGAGTTGTGGGAAAACTTATATTGACATTTGGTGTGTGCCTTACTGTTTGGGTGGATTTTCTACTGGTGAAATTGATAACTTGTTGGGACCTTTCTTTCTGAGACCCATGTCTTAACAAAACTTTTCCTATTGTCACCTAGAGCTGCTGAGTATCTGCCTACCTTACTGACAGGACAGTGGGTACCATCCCTGCAGGGCTTGTACTTAGATGATCTTGGAGCCTGGCACTTCATGGATGTTGCATTTGTAAAATCAGATTTGGGTAAAAAAAAAAGCTGTGTTAAACGGTTTGCTAATGCCCTACTTTAAATTAAAAGAAATAATGTTTAAAAGTAAAATGTGCTTCATTATAAAAGCTGGACTTTTTTTTTAAAAAAACAAATCAACAAAAAACTCCCAACAACAACAAAACTTGTACTTTGGGTTTTTTTTTTTCCTACAATGAAATGTAGACTAACTTTGAGTGGAAGCTTGTCTTGGAGGGAATTGTTTGGTGTCATACCCTGTAAATTTAGTCTAGAGAGAGTTCCTTAAGCAAATAATGGAGAGATTTAAAGGACTAAAACCCTATAGACTTTTGAACGGAGGTCTTTTCATTGTAGAATACAAAGAATTAATTCCTCGTGGTCTCTAAAAAGAAGCATAACATTTGCTCTTCTTTCCAACTTGGCAGCTAAATGAAGGTGGTGCAGTCAAAAGGAAGTGGCTACAAAAAGATGAAGCATATTGGTGGTGAATCTGCCAAAGGTGGCCAGCTGTATTGCTATTTTCAGCTAATTCTATGCACTTAGTCAGAGTTTTTGCTTAAATTAAAGACTAAAGGTATATTTAGTGATCATTAGGTTCTCCTCTATAAAAGGTTTTGTTCCATGGTTTAGTAATGGGGGTGGCAGAGAAATAGAAGGTAGCCAGCTAACCATTATTGTGTCTTTTTTCCTATGCTAAAATGTATTGGGTCCCTGTGATCTTTGGAGGTTTTAATTTGTACTTTGCAGTAAATGCTTCTCTTGGTAGAGCCACGTCATTCTGATTCTTGACTTTTTCTCTTTGGTGGGATTATTTCAGAAAGAGTGAGCCATCAGGAGCACTGTACAAATGCTTGTGTGAAAACTCTGATACTAAATGCTTGAGCAAAAACTCTGATACTAAATGCTTGAGCTAAATACCCTGTAAGCAAACCTTCCAGTCTGGGTATCCCAACTCTGTCTGGAGTGAAGGGTATGTGAGGTCAAAAGGCTGCTGATCATGCTCCTAGTTTCTCAAGTTTTTGGAAATACACTTTGCAGACCTATTTCTGAGGGAAAAAGAAAATGGAAATCGAATAAATGAGGTTCTTGTCTGGACGTGCAAAATTTTAAAGTTTCTCTGAGACTAGGGGAATTAAAAAAAGAGCAGGCAAGAAGTGGTGGACTTGGGTTTATAAGGGCAACTAGAAAAGTGTATGTACAGCGGTTACATATTAAAAAAAATAATCTGTCAAGTCATTAAAAATGATTAGGTAACAGGCATTCCTACAGTCATTCCTATTTTTTCCCCTCATTTCGTGCCTTTATCTTTGTCTTAAATGCTGTGAAGGGATACTTTCCCACTGTCCTTAATTTGGAAAGCATGTTCTAAGTTTTGAGCCCTACAAAATTTGGGGCATCCTTAATCACAGTGGGCTGCCTTAAAATGCTCTGAAAAAGATCAGTTTTGTGTCCCAAGCTAGCAAATTCCTTTTACAACATGAGCAAGGCAGCAGCAGCAGCCTCTTGGCATTGGTGGGGGATGAGTCACAGTACCCTAATCCTGCAGAATTAAGTAATGCATTTTCGACAGTGCCCTTGCATCATTCCTCCTACTCTCCATTGGATGGACTGTCCTCAGTTTAGCATTGGGGTGTGCTTTTGACTTTGCTCCCACAAGGGCATGTAAAAAAGGAAACCGCCTCCCCCCATGTAGCAGCATGATAAATATCCTGGCAGGTCTCGGTCCATAAACTCTGTTATAATCTTGCAATTTATGATTATGTTGTTATTTGTCAAGAAAACCATGAGTAAATCTTTTGTGAAGGAATATGAAATGCTAAATAGGGAAACACAAAAACACCGGTGCATTTCAGGAGGATTTTTTTAGGAGGTTCGTATTGATTGCCTTGCACCAGAAATTGAAATGGGCGATCTGTGATGTGTTTGAAGCGTGACTGAGAGCGTTTGCACTCTGCTGATTTATTCTGCAGAGGTGCAGGTTTGGTTAACATTGCCTTCGTGCTGCTACAAGCTGTGGCAGTGTGCTGCCTTCTTAATAAGCAGTCTGTGGTCCTCAACCGCTTGTTCCTGGGCTCGGTGGGGCTGGGGAGATGCTCCATGTCTTTGGGACAGGACTATGGGAATTGTTTGACTTCCAAGTGTTCATGCAACAGGGCTGGCATTTGCTAAACATCTCACACGCACACATTTTTGATTATGGATACATCACTTGAGGGTATATAGGATGTTTTTGATAGCCCTACCAGGAGAATGAATGTTGTTGGGATGGTATTGGGGAAATCTTTGCAGAATAGATGCGCTGAACGGGTTAAAATCAGTGAGTAAAGTGCATGTATATTCATTTTAAGTTAGCATTTAATTGTGTTATACTAGAACTGAGTGTTAGACAGTTTGGCATTCTCTAATAGTTGGTTAGCAAAGTCTTTTCCTCCCATCAAAAATATCTTTCCAGTTGGATCGCCTTCTGTTTATTTGTTTGCTTGTGTTTTGATCTTGAAAGACAAAATAGCTGTTTGTGTGCAACAAAATAGCTGGATATAGTTTCTTGAAACGTGTGCTTAGAGGGTAGCATATCTTGTCTTCCTGAAGTCTTTCCTGGGTTTAAAGCATACTAATAATGAAACTACTCTCAACATGGGCAAGGTAGACTCTGTGGACAAACTCACGTGGACCCAAGGTGGCTCAGGGAAGGGCACGAGGCAGCACGTGAGGCAAATGGCCGAATATGGGAAGACGGGTTTGCTTCCTTTGCTGCAGCAACTGGAACTGAAATTAATTTTAAACAGCTCCCTTGCCTTTCAAATCTGCAATGTGTCTCCCTTTACTTGGAATATCTGAGAAAGCAAGCTTTAGAAAACAAAAAGCATTGTTCCCGGTAAGGAACCGTCAATTGGTCCGTCATGGTTTTCAGTTGTTTCTGTGATTATGCTTGTGAAAGAGATTAAAATACTTCCCTTTTATTATCAGCAAAGTGAATTCCCCTGCTGCCTCTTCTCACAAAGCCTAGCTCTGCTGTGCCTTCTCCTTCACTTTCTGTTTGGGCCGATGTGTATGTGGCAAAATTTGTGTTGAATTCAGCATCTTCGTGGTGGGTTTAAATTTGCAGATTTCTCACTTCTGCCAGGCTTGTTGTAATTGTCCGGAGAGCTTAAGAACAATTGCTGTCTCTGTTTTTGTGAATAATTTTTGGAACATTCTTCACATTAGTAAAACCATAGAGCATATCAGTGAAACCTTGCTCTGAAATGCAGTTTATGAGTTTGGGTTTTTTTGTTTGTTTGTTTGTTTTGTTGTCTTTTTATTGTTGTTCTTAACGTGTTTCTCCTATCTGCACTCTGAAAGCAAGTCTGCAGATAGGAATGCTTATCGTTTTGTATTTGGTCTGTCTCTTGATAGTTCAAACAAGCTATTTTTTTTTTTGTTGTTGTTGGACAGTAAGCGAGTATTTTTTCAGTGCCTCACTACAGGCTTATTTCCCATCTACTATGCCTTTTTTGCACATGCAGAGCAATTTGAAGACAAAATATGGACTTGATGTTACTTTAAAAATTATTTTAGCATACTCATTGCCTATGGCATAAGTGTTTTTCCCAACCCACTGACCAGAGAGAGCGTGTGAAGAGTGTAGCATAATGAAACTGAAGGCTTTGTACACCTTGCGTTATTTTTGATCAATTAGCGATTGATCCAGGAATCCTGCATTGGAACAACCCAGTTTGAAGAGACACTGGCTGCGCTTGCCCTGCCTGGAGCCATAAACTCTCCCAGTTGCTGAGACCCAACGTGAAATTCTCCTTAACCTGTGTGCAGGCAGGAGAGTAATGACAGCATTTAGAAACACAGATAGCTCCGTTCGCCCCTTTCCCATTTCAAATTACAAATGAAATTTGTGAGCCAAGTACGGCACAGAGGAGCCTGCCTGTCCCTGCAGGCTTGGGGAGGGGGTGGCAGCAGCGTTGGGGATGCGGGGTTCTCCGAGCTCTTGGTGGTGGAGGTGCTGCTTCAGCATCACGTCACCTGCTGGGAGTCCGGTGGTGCCTCCTGTAATTAACAGCACAAGGTCCACGTTCTCAGCTTGGGAAAATTTTGAGGAAAGGTTAATGCCACCCAGGCCCGTAAACTTACTGCTAATGAACTGTTTGCAGTAATACGGCAAGCAGCTTAAGCGCGTGGGTTCAGCAAACAAAGTGCGGTGGAAGGCTTATATAATTAGCGTTAATGTTTGGTACAAAACACCCCATTGCCAGTATCAGCTGACTTATCTCATTATGACCTATTGCCGTTTCATGAATCCAATAAAACATGAATTTTTAAGATGGGGTAGTGAGAGTTAGAGGGAGGCGTGAAATTAGATTAGAGTCTATAAACATAACTCTGGCTTCCCTGCCCCCGTCCAAAGCAGTGTTCAGGCTTCTCTTTTATAGAAAGCATGGGCTTTGTTTTTTGAGCAGTAAGAGCCAGAATAGTATAATTCTGGGAAAGTCCTTCTGTCAGTCCCTTAAAGAGGCGTATTTTTTCAATTTCCTTTACTGAAATCTGGGGCTTCCTACTCAACCGTAGTGAGAGATTTAACCAAGCAATTACTTAGTGTTTTGAAATACTGAGAATCCTGCTCTGAAAGGATGAGAGTCAGTCTGATCTCCTTTGCTTCCGTAACATGTTTCCATAATGTACGCCAGTGACTGCATGACTGCAGCACGAAGCTGAGCTGTGTGACGTCACTCGAGCTGGTGGTGAAAGGAGCGACTGTACTGCCTGCTGTGCCAGTGACCACGCAGAGAGAAGAGTTGCTTGAGGAACACTTACTGTTAATCTCCTGACTCCAGTGCAATTTAAAATCCATCTTGAAACAACCTTTTTTTTTTAATTGGTATTTTTTACTCAGAAAGTAAATAAAACCTCGGGCAGATTAAGGAATGCTGCGCATGCTCCTGGAAGAAACGGAGTAACTTCTGAAGTCTGGAGCACAAATAAAGTCAGTGCTAAGATACTGGGTTGGTAAGCAGGAGGAAGGACTTGGGCTGATCCCTGCACTCATCACAGCCTTTAAAGAAGGCAAGAATGAACATGCCGTGGAGTTACAGGATGTTTGAGGTTACCTGCTGTGAAAGAGCAGATCAGCATGCTGTGGTATTTTGTTTGAGGTTTTGAAAAATTATCATATCTGGATAGCAAACCCTTGTACAGAAATATACTGCTGTTTCTTCATGAGATTGTTTCCTTCATCCTGAGGTGTTTATAAGAAAATCTAGCATCCTCCCCGAGATGGGGTTTACTGAGAACTGTCTTCATTCATAAAATGGAGAAATTTATGGTATGATTTTGGTTTTTTTAAAAAGCATCCTCAGAGTGTAAAACTGTGATGTTTTCACAACAGGAAGATTGACAGATGACTAACTGGATTTCCCCTTCACTTTTTACAATATTTCATAAATGATGAGTAATTTCCATAGGATGAATTGTTTTCATGCTGCCACGTACTTCAAGTGGAAAAATGCCTGGTATTAGCAACTGTACCTGGTACGCACAGTGCCTTACGGTCTCTTCAGTTATATTTAATATAAATACTGTAGGCCAGTCATCCTCTTGTCAGTCCTTGCTGTCCCTTGGGCAATTCCTTCTGCCATATAAAAACCTGCAAGCAGTCTCTGAATTCCCACAACCTCCCGTGTCCTGGGCACAGAGCTGGAGGCCCAAAGGGCCCTGTTTATCCTGACCTTACTCCAAGGTGCTCCAAGAACGAGCTGTCCCCTTCAATCTCAGGGTATCAGCGTGCTTCCTCTTGAGCTGGCGTGATGGGTTTAGTTCCCTAACTCCTTACTATGAAATAGTCCCCTCTTCCTTATTTTTTTTTTTTTAAAAAGCATAGAAATCTATATGAATTTTAGATTATTTTTCAGTTTTGCTGAAGATCTTTGCTGTTGTGTTCTTCCAATGATTCATTGTTTTGCTCATTCATAATATATCGCCTGTGTAGAAATGTCGATTGCATTTCATAAGCCAACTAAACTAGGCACACAATGAGACAGAATTATGTTTTCATCATTAGCAATGTAGATCCCAGCAATAGGTGCTTCATGAGTATTTGTGATCCTCACTGGCTGGGACATTTGTGTTGTTGTTTTAGCAGCAGTGTTGCAGTGGCACGGTCGTGCTCTATGTTACATGTGGAGAGCATGCAGTGAAACTTTCATTTTCTCCTCTGCCAGTGCTTGGCTGGGGGGGAATAACAGCCAGAGTTTGCTTGTCGCATTTTGCTGGTAGTTGCTAGATAACTTCTGTAGTCAGTGGTGTTCTCCTGTGGGTCTCGGTAGTCTTAGGGGATGTTGTGAGTCAAAAATGCTCCTAGGGAAAGACGTACAGAGTAACCGAATGTGGAAGACAAACACCAGACACTGTTGTAGCTGTTAGAGCTCCATCATCTCTGCAGTGGGGTTTTTTGCTAAGGTAAAGGAAGAATTCTGCATGCACATCTATTTGTTTGCTTTTCAGTGCTTACTTGGGTTTTCTAAATGTGTTATAATTATGAGAAGGTGAAGTATCTTAAGTTTTTAGTTCTGTGTCTTTTAATTCAGAAAGTTGATGCTATTGAGTGAAAGTTAAGTAAGTTTGTGTGTTTTGGAATATTTGTTAAGCATCATATGTGCTGTAAAATCTCCAGGCATTTTAGGAATAAGCTACTTTCCAGGACCTCTGATGACATCCAGATAATACATGATATTGGCCAGAGGTAAAGCTGCCTCTTTTTAACAAACTTGCAAATTTCCACTACTTGCCTTGGAGAAAACCTGTCCTTTGGGAAATGGAAATTTGTTTGGGACTCATTCCAAGATACGGTTATGTTCAAACCTTTTCTTCAGTCTGGAAAGAAACACAGACAAGAAGAATATAATTTTAATGAGTACAAGATGCCTGCAAAGTGCTGCTCCGAGTTCATCGGTAAATGAACTGTCTCAACCCTGACAGCAGTATTTGGCATTTTTGGCTCCATTGAAGGGCTTGGCGTGGGGCCAGCAGGAACCAAACCCCATCGGCGGAGGGATGGTTTTCAGCTGGATGAGTGTGCTGAAGCAGCTGAAGGCAGGAGCCAGGGAGGGTGCACGGGTGAGAGGGAGGGTTTGGCTGTTGTTGGGAAAGATGTGACGATTTGGTATTTTTGCTGCTGCGTGAATGGGTGGCGTGGGTCAGGTTAATCAATTGGTTTGGCCCATGGAAACATCTGGTGAGACCAGAGCCAGTGGAGAAGAGGAGGTGGGATGTGGGATAGAGAAGGGGTGGTGGGATGTGCAGGGTGACTCTGGGGCTGGGAGGAACGGAGGGAAGCAAGGGAAGGAGAAGGGTAAGGGGGAGCAGAGGAGTGAACCTCCCTGTTTGGCAGTAGGGTGTTACGGCCTCGAGGAGCTTCATCTTCAGGCTTTTGCTGGGCCTGAAGGCCCATGGCATGGCTCATCGAATCCATTCAAGGACGTGATGGCCAGCCCATTGCTGTGTTCTCCCACGCCAGCTCTTTCTGAAATCCCTGCTACATCCTGCAGCCTCAGAAGCAGGAGGGGAAAGCATATCACGGGAGGACTAGCCATTTCGAGTTGTCAGCAAGAAAGGATAAGCAGATTGAGGACAGGGGGGAAAGTAGAGCAAATTTTTTGTTGTCGTCTGGTCACATTAATGAGAGGAGTTGCGAGGTGCCTGTGTATGAGTTTAGATTTTGCTAAGCCAAGTGATCTGTAAAAGCGGAGAGTAAATCCATTTTCCCCCCACTACTTTAGTAATTGGCAGAAGGCAGAAAGTCATTGTTGACTGAGAATAAACAGATTTCAGGCATTCCTAGACTGAGAAACCTGCTTAGCTTTCTAAAATGGGTCTCCCTGGTGCTCTGCTAAAAGCTTAATTGGCTGACATTTTGTATGTGAGAGATTTACTCTTCTGGCCTAAATTGAGTTATTTTGTGTAAATGTTTTTGTGGGGTTTATAAAATATTCTCCTCAGAACATATATGTGTGTGTAAACTCTGGACTGTTTCTTTAGAAAGAGTAATAATGAGTACTAGATGTTGTGGCTTTGGCACACAGAAGATCATTTAAAATGGAATTCAGTTTACACTTTTAGTTAACCTTGAGAGGGATTTTGTTGGTTAAAAACTAAATATCTGCTCCCCCCCCCAAAAAAAAAAAAAACAACAACAACAAACCAACAACCAAAAACCAGCTGCTAAGATACAGTCTTCCTGTAATTACGAAAAAGGATGGCTGTGCTGGTCGTGCCAAATATTGGGGATGGATAGCCACTCTTCTTAAAGGCTGCCTTTCTAAACTGCGTAACTGCGGGGGCATCGCCATTATAGGTATGATGCAAGACTTTGGGAGCACTTGGGTCCTTTATGAGTTGCCAGGTCTCATTAGGAAGGAGTTAATGCTGTCGCAAGCCGTTCTTGCTACGTGCTTCGACAGTGGCCGGACTGTCTCCTCCTCTCTTCCTTGCAGCGCTCGAAAGTCATCTCGCACACTTCCTCGCTCTGTTTTTAGTATGTTGTAATTAGTATTTTCATTCAAGCTTTAAAATTCCTTGGAGATTTGCCTAGGAGAGGGCTGTGCACTTTTAACCCAACTGCAGAAAAGGGATCTGCATCGTATTAACCATGAAATTTGCAGGTCAGCTTTGGAATTTCAATATTTGGTGTTTATAACTTGCTGCCTGGATTGGGCTCTTTTGTTTCGCATTAATTTCCACCTCTTGTGCTCCCAAACGTGACTGTGTTTCTTTCTCTCTCTCTCTTTTTTTTTTTTTTTTTTTCCCCCTCCGCTGGATTTGAGTTGTTGCTCCATCCAAATAGATGAACTTTCTTGGCAAGGATAAGCAGAGCTGCAGAGTCGCTACTTGGGGCTGTGCTGGTGATCTGGAATGAGTTTTAAACATTAAAACTTGTTTATGTTTGGATTTGACAAGGGCTCCCCTTGGACCTTTTTCTTGCATGCCATTAGTACAGTAGATGTCTAGTACAGTAAAGCCTCCCCCAAAGGTGTAGATGTCCAGCAGTCCAGGTTGATGCACTGATGATGGAGAAGCCTCATTTCTTAGGGAAATGGGGCATGTGCGGTGGCTTTGTCTGCGTCCTTCTGCTCCAAATAGCTTGTGAACTTGTTCCTAACCAGAAGAGGATTAGAGTCCTTCGAATAATTCACCACTTCTTTGGGATTTTTCTGATGGAAGTGAGTTGGAGAGATCCCAAAGCTGGTGGCCCCGTGAGCAGAAAGCTCAGCAGCTGTCTCTGTGCTTGGCTGCATCCGTCCCTCTTGCCCAGTGCCTCCGGCTCGGCCGGGAAAGCTGGCAGGGATGGAGGGAGGCGGTGGCGTTGCCGTAGCTGGAGGAGCAGAGGAATTTTGGGAGCAAAGGCCATGGAGCCAGGGGAGAGCCCCACTCCTCTTGCCCAGCAGCCCCAGCTGTAGTCAGTGGGATTGAAAATGTACAGCATGGTTGCAATGTCAGTCGTTGTATGTAAGATGAGGACTGTTTTAGGAAAATGCTAATGTTTCGGAAATTGTCAAAGGTGCCAGCTGTGTGAAAGAGGGCTGGTTGAGTCAGAGGGGCTGGGCTGCAGTGCAGCCCCAGGGGAAGGAGGGTGACCGGAGGAAGAGCTCTGGTCTTGCTCCTGATGGGCTGTTACACAAGGCTGGCGAGGGGAAAGGGAAAGCTTCGGCCCAAGGTTGTTTCACTGTGAGTTGTGGTTGTGTGTGTGTGTGTGTGTTAAGAATTTGGCTACAACAGGCACATTTTATAAATACTTAATGGCGGCGGTTCATGCTCTCTGCGTGTCGGTCTGTGCTGTAGCAGGGCATGCTGATCTCCCATGCCTTCAGCCACTTCTCAGCCTCGGAGTAAGGCAACCCATCCCGTCGGCCTGGTTGTGCCAGGAAATGCTTTTGGCAACGCGCAGGAAAAAAGTCATCCCAAACACAGTCCTTCCCTGTCTGCCAGGGGAGCACCAGGAGACCCTCCCGGGATTTTGGTGGGGCGCTGGTTTTCCTGCTTTGTTGTAAGCAGGTCCTGTGATGCCTGCCCTGCATGGCAGCCACTTCTGGAGTAGGAGCTCACAAACATTGGGAACCTGTGGCTGCCACCCCATAGCTTGGATCAGGAAGTAAAATATGTGCCTAAAGCAGTTCAGTCTTCTGGGCTAAATACTGTATTATTAACTCCAAAGGGTTAGTAATTGCAACTGCAGATGGAAACGAGATAAACAAAATCCATATATTAAGATGTTAAGTAGAATCTGGAGTGTAGTGTTTGAAGTTAAATGGTACGGTCTGAGCCAGACGGGTAGCGTACTTCTGCCTCCAGGGGCGAGTCCTGCTCTCTCTTCCTTCCCTGTCAGCTTCCAGTGGCAAAGCGTCTGCTCTGCCCCTTGTACCAGCTCTGCCGGCACGGTAAATGCCATCAATTTGCTGGTTTGTTAGAAACCCTCTCCAAAATACTGCGAAGAGGGAGGAGTGGGGATGGGGAGGAGGGAGCAGGGCAGGCCTGGGAGCGCAGTGAGCTTGCTCAATTGCATTGTCTAACCACACCCTTGGACAAACACGGACTCTGTGACTGCCATAAATCATCCCTTGGCCTTTCCTTTGGAAGGCAGCAGAGCCCTCCTGAGAAGCGGTGGGCACGCCGGCTGACTCACGGCGCGGAATGCCAAAACGAAACCTCCGCCTTCCCGTGATGCCGATGCGTGGCTGTGCGCGCAGACCTGATTTTACCCGGTTTTCCTTTCCGGCTTCTTTCGGGGGCAGGGCACCATACCTGCCATCCTGGATGAGCCAAAGGAGTGAAGGCAAAATGTGGGGCTTCTGTCCCTGTTAGTAGCCGCTCTGTAGATGTTACAAAGGTGAGAAGTATATAGTAGAGAATATAACAACATGGTGTGAGGGAGAATATAATTTATTACAGAATTGGTAAAGTAGTTAATATATTTCCTGTCAAAATTTGAGTATTTTATATTATGGAAAGAATGCCTGGCCACAGTCTGACAGATCATTTAGGCTCACCCTGTAAAAAATACCGTTTCCTGTTGTTTCCTTGAGGATTTTTTGAGAAGGGCTATGTTCAGTGACAGCAAATAGGAGCAGAGAGGGTAGTCCTCTGAGCTGATTTGCCCGTGAAAGCGCTGTTGGGTCTTCGACAGCCTCTGCGTGTCAATAACTGGTTGACCTCAGTGCAGGCTAGGGAAGAGGCTGAGGGAAGGCTGCAAGACTGACCTAACCAGTAGCGAATGTGGTGTTACTGTAGATGTTGCAAGGGCTTCCTTTGTATCTGGAAAGTACAGCTTGTGTTGTTACGTTTTGATAACACGCTGCTTAAGAAAATGAGCGAACTGGGATTTTGTCACTGCGAGCAGGCTCATTTTGTTGATAAGCTCCTGGAAGCAGTAGCAGACGGCAACTTATTCCTGTACCTGCGTTGCATGCTGCAAGCGAAGCTCCTGTGGTTTATGTGCCACTGAAGTCTGATGCGTCCAGCACATCCCGGCATGCAGGTTTGGTGGGGTGGGTGGGCAGGGTGAGCTATGTGGCCTCCCCCATCACCAGAATTAGGTCTCGAAGCCTGCTGGGAGGAGGATTGGGTGGAGGTAAGGATTTGCTGGGGACTTCTTGTTCAGTTTGGCGCCCTCCCTTCAAAGTGTTTAGTACTTTGAACTTTTGCGATATCTCCATGAAAAGTTCTTTAAGAATTTTGGAGACGTTAATTCTTTGTCCTATGAATCTTGTCAGGCAGGACCGTCCTCTGTAAATAAGGAGCTCAGTGTACACAGCGGCTTGCTGGGAGTCACGTGCAAACAAGGCAAGAACTTTTCCCAGACCTGCTCCTTGCTATTGGTTTTTTACTGCAGGACCTTTTCCTCCAGCGGTGCCTCTTGGCTATCCCTCCCACTTACACCGGCAGAATCCTCTTCTGGGGAACTGGAGTCAGGCAGAGCCAGCTGGCTGGCTGTGCAAACCTAGGGTGCATTGTTTTTGAAATGCAAGGTGTTTTCCGTCCTTGTGCAGTTGGCAAGCCCTGTTGCAAGTAGCAGATCTGTCGTGGCAGCCTTACTATCCCCACCCTCTTCAGCCTATACAAAAAGGGGTTGAGATGGAGGATACTTGGAGGAAATACGTTCTGTTCTCTCAACAACTTGTATTAATCATAAGCAACGATGTCACGATAGCTAACAAATTAGATGCATCCTCCTTCTGCTTCCTCCATAGTTCCTGGAATAGACTCTGAATAGTGTCTTGTCTCAAACTGCGGTAAATCAGCCCCGAACAAAGGCGTTATGAACAGGACTACCCACAGATGTCATGGGAAGAAACGAAAAATTGCAAGGCTTTACTCTTGTGCTATTGTTGCAGTACTTCTTTTTCTCTTTTCTTCATAAATGAATCAAAGCTCTAAGGAGGATAACATCCTCGTTTTAAACCTGCTGTCAAAACAGAAAGGAAATGTACAATGCAAACAAAAACCCAAATTCTGTTTAGGTAACAATGACCTGTCTAAGTTGTCCATGGTGTGTGGTCCACAGAGCTAAAGTAGCTTCTGTTTAATTTATAATATGCACATGCTCTGCAGAGTGCATCAGGAAAGGAGGAGGGAAAAAAAAAAAAAAAAAGAAAAAAAAAACTTGTGGAAGAGGGGGGATTAGAAGCAAACTGACAGACTGTTTATTACGCAGCGTATAACTTACCAAATGGCTTCATTTTTCTTAGTGGTCCAGACTTGTCACTTCCATTTGGCAAACTCCAACACTGCAAAGTCTGAAAGCAGCTATTATTGGCTTCTGCCTGAACTGTGCTCAGCTCATATAAATTTGGTGTCTGATCTTTTATATTGAGATTAATAAATATTTATTTAAGCAGACCAAATATCGCCAGGCCTTTCCTACAAAACATGAATTTGAATGCGGTGCAAGATTTTCAGGTAGGCATGTGATTGCTTAAATATGTATAATTTAGCTTCACACATTTATACCTTTTTTTTTTTTGCTCAGTACCTCTCTGTTCTGCAGTGCTGTATGTAAAATATGCAGTCAAACATATAGGCAAGGACTGTTATTAGATAATCGTGTTAAGAATGTGCAAAACTAGGTGGTTTAATGTGGAAGAGAACAAACAAGGTCACTCTTGTTCAGCGTGGCATGTGCCTTTTTCTTAGTTAGGACCATCACTCCAGTATATTAAGAGTTTAAAATGTCTGTGTACAGCTTGGGCAATCCTGCTGAATCCATCTAAAGAGGCTTCTTTTAATTCAAACCCATGCTTCCCCTCCCATCCTTTTCTGTAAAAGACCAGCTGTCCCATAGCATGGTGTCATCAGTTCAGCGAAAGCGTGTGCAGAAAAGGCTTTCGGGGTGCTGTTGGAGGGGTGTTGTGTTTAATGAGAGCAAGCGACATGCCGCTTCTGGGTTGCTCTGATGCTCCATCACTGCCAGTTCTCTGGTTTGGGCTCGGCCCCCGTGATTTTCTGTTCTCAGAAGTGACTGTGGGGCTACTTGGCAGCCGGCCGTGCAGCCGAGCGTGGGGTTTTTTCGAGGGTATGCAGTGCGGCAGGCTGGCAAGGTACCCTGCAAGGAGCTGGGGTGCCTGCTTGCGCTGCTGGCCAGACAGCCCTGGCTCCTGCAGCACCCCAGTGGTCTGTCCTACCCTTCTCCTCACCAGAGGTGCCACCGCCCCTGGTTTAGAAAGAGGGAGAGGATGCATGAAAGAAGCATGTGTTGGCAGGGAAACAGGGAAAAATACTCACTCTGGGTCGTCAGAAGTTGCTGGGTATTGGGCTACATTTTTCTTCCAGTTTCCTTCTGCTTTCCAGGAGGTTGTAACTAACCCTCTGCTCTTTCCCATTAACTCCCTAAGGCTGTTCTCCCTCATCCCCGACCATGTCTTCCCAGTGCCTGTCTCATGAATATTAGGCAAACGCAGTGTTGGAGATACTGTTCCTGGAAAGACTATGCGTTTCATCCTCTCTGCAAACCACCTCAGACTGGAGCTTGGCAGTAGAGGGTGGGGAGGGAGCAGCACATGCATGGTCCTACTTTCCCAGGCTCCCATCCAGGAGGTACCAAACTTTGTCTCAAAGGAGATTTCAACAGTGGACAAATCACGTCATTACTTAATTCCTTAGGAGCTGAATTTTTTTGCTGTCAGTTCTCGGGCATCCTTCAAGCCTGAATGATTGATTCCTCTTTCCTGCAGGAAGCCTGGAAATGTGTACATGATTCCTCCTCGTCTTGCTATCAGAGGTAGCTTTGGAGATTCAGAGTGTACCAAGTGTTAGTAATTTGCCATTCTTTTTTTCTTGCTTTTGTGACACCTGTCCTGTTGCTTGATAAGGGAATTTATCTGTAACACCA
Source organism: Aramus guarauna (assembly GCA_013400195.1). Classification (NCBI taxonomy): domain Eukaryota; kingdom Metazoa; phylum Chordata; class Aves; order Gruiformes; family Aramidae; genus Aramus; species Aramus guarauna. Next base: position 365,156 of record VXBL01008665.1, read on the forward strand.
GTTCTTCCCGTATTTGTAGTTCTCCTCTGTGGTTGTCCCCTGTTGCTTGTGAATTTTCAAAGATTTTCCTTTGAAGTCCAGGAAAGCTTTTATTTTAAGAATGCTCTGAAGAGCTCAGAAGGGCTGGAGCTTGTGGTCCGCATGCATAGAGTTTAAATCTGTGTAGTAGATTTAGGCTATTAAAACTTGTCCTTTATGCTGTGGTAAGTAGGAAGACTATATTTTGATCTTCTGCGTGCCGTTCTCCCTAATGTGTGATGTTAGGGGAGTCATATTTGGATTTTCCCTTTTGCTTTTCCTAGGAGGAGGAAAAAAAGCAAGTGAACAGCAACAAAAAATAGTCCCCAAAACATGAAGTCAAACAGATTCTTCACCAGTTGTGCTTCAGAAAATTGTGGGAGGAACTTGATGTATATTGAAACATCTCAAACCTTTTATGATAGCAGGAGGGATGCAGAGCCTTCAGCAAAGTCATTCTTACTCCTACGTCTTCATCAGTCACTGGTGGAGAGGGGAAGGGAAGTCCACAGCTACGCAGTGAGAATAAACTGCTCTCTCGTAGTTCCTGCAGCTCTCGTCCCACCGGGTAGCCTGCCCTTCTGCGCTCCTATAATCTCCAGGAGCCTTTCAGAGAGAACGAGACCTCACATTTTGTGTGTACTTAAACACAAAGCAAAACCCAACCGATCCACCCTCTGAATTTTCTTGACAAGCTTTCTTTGTGTTTTGTAAAGAAACAAAGGACATAATTTCATTTTTCTATGTACGCTGCCAATTTTCTTTCTCTATACATGCTACCTTTAAGGCAGATTTACAGGGAAGGCATTTCTGGCATCAAGTCAGTGTGAGTCAGCAAACCTTTCCATCGGTTTACAAGTTCTGACAAAACCTGCTTTTCAGACACTGCTTTTGATGCACACCAGGACTCTGGTAAAGTGGATTTCCTTCTGCGTGGCCACCTCTGTCATTAGAAAAACCCAACAGGAGGAAGAGTTTTGTTTTCTGTTGTTTCAGGACAAAATGCAAACCTGGATTCTTTAATTTGTCCCTACAGATAACGCGATGGTTCATCCTGCCCCAGAACATTACTTCCGTTTTTATTTCTTCAGTTCTGAGCGAGCATTGTGTCTTTGCAGAGCAGGATTTACATAAGCTGGATATTGGGACGGATGTCAATTTTTTCGAATGTAACTTCAAAGAATGAGAAAAACAGAATGTTCTTTCCTCTATTTTGGAGCTAAAAATATTTATCGCATCTTGGGGTTTCTTTTTTTTTTAAATCAGAATACGTAATCTTTTGGTTCGCATTGCTCCTGGCATTACTGAAGACAATTTGATCAAATGCATGTTCGGTCTAGGTCAGAAAAGAGTTTTGTACAGCGTAACAGCTGTTACCTGCCATTCATTCACTGAATACGGGAGATTGATGTGCTTTATTGGGCCAGGACGTCTCTTGGTTGCAATGTCCTTTAAGCTGCTTTCCATAGAATTTGATTTAAAATATGCATAACTAGTAAAAGAGGTCTTGGAACAGGGTATGTATTTAATAAAACCCTGTAATAATTTATGGTTCTGGTTGGTACGCGAAGCACCAGGCCTGTTTATCGTGGCTCCTCGTTACTGGCTGCTCCCGTTAAAGAAGTCCCTGTAGCAGTGGGTAGAGTATGTGGGGGGTGGGGGTGGGGGGAACGACTGTGGGAGAAGTGGAAAAAAAGGTTTTAAATTTTGTCCTCCCAGTCCCGATTTCTTACGCTAACGCTCGTAATGCAAAGGGAGGCTGCCCTCATACTGCAGCATGATTACAGAGGACTTGGCTGCGTACAAATATTTTTGCCTGTTTCTGTATGATTCTGAATTTCTGTTAACTAATGTGCTACTAATATAGAAACCACCTTTTGCCATTAGGAGAAACTGTATGGACCATTAAGGAATTACCTGTCTTTCCTCTGGTACAAATAATGGGATTAAGACAATTCCCCCCCCCCCC
>VXBL01008665.1:367175-392733 GCA_013400195.1 Aramus guarauna
TTGTGCCAACCCAAACTGGATACACCTTCCTTTAAAAATCCCTTTGCAATAGAAACACTTCTGTGTTGCAACAATTCAGAGGCAAATACCACTGCTCTGAACGCTTCTGTGACTCGGGAATAAGTAACATTTCCACTGCTTTAACCAGGGGCAGCAATGGTATTGCTGAGCATGGTACTGAACTCCGGAGCTCTGGAGGAGATGAGATGGCCATTGCTTGCCTGTCCGGCTGATCAGCCATCCCGCTCCCACTACTACTACCCAAACTGGAAAATATTTCTCTTTTGGGAAAGCTAAATTTGTGGCCATAACATCTTATCCCCCCCCAGCTTTGCCGTTTGGGCAGCCGCAGCGCAGGTCCAGTGCGTGGGATGGCAGTAACTGCCGGAGGCAAGGCTGCTCTGCGGTACTGATGTCAATTAAAAGCAGTAGGTAATACACGGAGGGTGGATGCAGGGCACGGTGTGGTGTGGCCGTGGGCAATGGGCAGAGCAGGAGTGCCGTCACGCCGTATCGTCCTGGGGGGCTTTGTGTGCGACAGCCTTGCACGTATTCACAGCGGTGTTTTTTCACTGCCTTGTGAATTAAGGGGAAAAAAAAAAAAGTAAAAGAAAAAAAAATTTGTCAACGTCATGCCAAGACAGAGCTGTGATTTCATTTGCTTTTAGTAAGCCCAGGCTCTTGCTGGTGAGGCTGGAGTTGAGGAAGGAGTCTGTGGGTTTGAGAGCTGGAGTTGACTTAAATACAGTCTTGGTCTTAAAACTTTTTATTTTAAATATAGAATACTGGTCCTTAATAATTAGCCTTCTAGGCTTGTTGTTCTTGAGCTAACGGAAAGCATAAATTGTTAAAGCAAACTGAAAAGATGATGAGGGCCGTGCGTGTTAGCCAGACACAGCACTTCTTTCTCTGCTGACTTTAAAAGTGGTGCCTTCCTTTCCCATGGTAGAGCTGGATTTGTAGTAATTGGCACCAAGTTTCTATTGTATGCCTTTTAATTTTTAAGCAATTTGTTTTCACCACAAGTCTTTTTCTGGAGCAGCTTGCATGGCAGAGTGGGAGACTTTTTTTTTTTTTTTGTGGAAAGGTATGAGCTGTCATTCCTTTCTACACGCTGTGAGGTATGGAAATATAATTATTGGTGTTTACATAGGAGGAAGTGGAAGCACAGAGCTGTTCTGTGTGAGGCCGGCCAGGAAAGCCAGGGCAGGCTCGGATGAGAAACACCAGCACTCGGTGCCCCTCTCCGGCCCTTGGGAATGGCGTGCCGTGCTGGCTGGCCTCGGCGGACGGATGGGGGGGATGCAAAGGTGACTGGGATAGAGGGTATTCATCCAAAAATTGTTACTGTTCAGCATCAGTGGCATAATTTATTTAATGCATTATTTCAGGTTGGTTTGGGTTCCGTTTTCTTTTTGCAAAGACACTACGTGGGAAGTTTAAAGATGTGCGAGATTCCCTCGTTGCCGCTTTAAACGGAATTTACCCAAACACAAAGACGTCTCCTCCGTTTTAAAAATCAGCATACATAGGGTTTTTCACGTTCGAACAGTTGCTAACTTTAATGCTGAGAAACCTCAGCCTGAAAGGAAACCTTTTTATAGTCTCCACGTGAGGGAATATAAATAGATCTGTAGATTGAAGGGCTCTTTCATCCCCTGTCTGGAGCGGCCGGGACAGCGGCTGCTTGTGCTGTGGAGCTGGTGGGTTTGCAGATTCCTTGGGAGCTGGGGAAGCCAATTAAGGGAAAAGTAGTGCTTTAAAATACAATGCGGTATATACGTTTTCAGATGCCTATTCCCTTCTTCCCTGCACCTTCCCTCCTCCCCCCCCTCCTTTTTTGGAGGTATTTAATGAACAAGTCCCACACTTTGAACAAAATCACCACCATTCTTCTTTTTTTTGTTTTGCTTTTTTTTATGGAAACTGTGACTCATAAAATATTTTAATCCCTGTTATTGAGCATCATTAACATGAAGATTGTTCCCTGGCAGTGTGTTTTTGATTTAAGAACTCTTCATACTCTCCATTGAAGAATGACATATAGTAAGTTTATGACATTAGAAGTTTTTTAAGACACTGTAATCATAACTTTTTCTTATGTAAATTAAAATATTTTGTGATTTTCTTTGCTTTTAGACACACAGACACGTCTTATTTGACGGTATATGAAGCACATTAAACTACTGGTTTAGCTAGGAAGGGAGATGAGAAAAATAGGATTGTCTTTAAAAAGTGTTCAGCGCTCACAGCAGATGTGACTTCAGGTGAGGAAAGCGTGTTTCTGAAGGACCACGGGAAAGTTGCTTATCCCCCCTCTGCCTGATGCATTCTGGTTAAAAGGAGACAGATGAGCATCAGCCTCTTAACTGCGTTCGGTAGCCAGGATGCGGAAGGGCAGGAGGAGCCGTGGCTTGGGCCCTTTGGTACCTGTGTCCCGACCCTGGGCTGAGAACCTGTGCTGGGCTGGCCCCTGCTTTGGGCTGGTTTGTGCCCTCGGGCTCGGAAGCCCCTGCGTTTGCTGGGAGAGGAGGGCGGTGTGTGCAGCTTGTTAACACCTGCACACCACGTTTTGGGGAATTTCTTCTGGGGTTTCTTCTAGGGGGCTCCTTTGGGTGTGCGTGTCCTCCTTTTCCTTACTGGTCCCATCGCTTGCTGATGGGTATGACAGTCGCCTTAAATTGGTAAATACAGGTTGTGTAAAAATAAAACAGAAAAATTGCAAACAAACAAAAAAAAGGGGGAGAAGAAGGTGTGAATAGAGCAGATGCTTGCAGCATCCTGTGCATTTAGCAAACACTTTTGTTTAAAGGTTTTTTCCTTACCCTTAAAATGCTAAGCTGCCTTAGAGTGAGAGCGACTGCTTTAGGAGCCGCACAGTCCCAAGTACTGTATGTGTTACTGGGAAATGAAGGCAGACCATAAAACACACACAAGCATAAATCGTTCCAGTTGGTAATTAAAAATACCAAGCGTTTTTTTTCCTTTTCATGCACTACCATTTTGCATGCAACAAGGTTAAGATGGAGAACTTCTTTCTTTCTTTCTTTTAAAATTGTCCGCATGGCACTCCTTGACTTGCCGTGGCTATAAACTCATAAAGGGTAGAGGTTTCATTAGAAACCACCCAATTTAAAAGGGAACTGGGCGGGAGGTAGGAAACAATGCCGAGTGGGATGCCTAAATTGCTCAGGATGTTGTAAATAGGGCTGCCGCCTTTTGATCTTGTGAAGGGTTGCGGAGATGCCGTTGCTTTGACCAAAGGATGTTGGAGGCAAGTGGCAAGAAATCACCCACCTTCCATCCTGTTTTCCACTGCCATTACTTGGCTTAGGGCTGGTGTTATTAAGGAAGCGTAAGGAAGCAGCTCAGACAAGGCTTCCCTTTAGGGTCTTGTTGCCGCTAGAGAATTAGAAAGCGTGTTTGTTTCTGGTCTGTTCAGAGGTTTTATGGCAGCCCGTTGTTGCTTACTGCCTGCTTCGACTGGCTGCTGGCTCTCATTAGGTGTAACATCAGGCTGTTGCTTAGGAAGGAAAGGAGGTGAAAACTTGCGGATAACTGGAGAGCCGGAATGAAAAGTTAATACTGGGAGATTGCCCCTATGTTGTGCAGAGAAGATGATCACTTGCATAAAGACCTCGTGCAGCTGAAGCAGGGAACTTTGTGTATATGTGTGTATACATGTACATATTTATTTATATAGACATAACAAAATGTAATACATGCATAGGGTTTTTTTTCATAAATACTTTTTTTTTTTTTTGGACAAAGATTTAGATGGAGGCAATATTTCAAGGGTGTAAATTAGGCTGAAGCCAGAGAGAGGCTCATCTGTGACTTTTGGTGAAGACATTTAGAGGGGAACAAAGAGCACCCTGTCTCAGCATACCGCTGCCTGCCGTGCATCGGGGAGGCAGAAGTGGCTTTTTAATGCCACCCGCATCCATGATCACACCCCGCGTAGAAACTGCAGCTTCGCCGCTCTCGTGAACAAGTACTTGCTTCTCCAGCCTCTTGTCCCACTGGGGAGGAGAGCTTTTGGTCTACACCATCGAGAAATCTAAGGACTTGCATCCTTCGCTGCCTGACGGTTACTTTGCCTTTACGTGGCAGCAGTTTGACAACGCAGCTGACTGACTGTGCCTCCTCTGCGGTGCAAAGGCAACCAGGTTTGCTTCAACTAGCTTCAGCTGGGGGCAAGCAGCTTCTCAAAATGCAGCGCTGTGACCGGTCGAAGACGCCTTTAATGCTTAAGCGCTGCTGTATCTTGCCTTATACTGGTTGTTGCAGAATTAGTTTTGCGTCGGTGTTTGGATGTTTTTTATATACAAGAGATTTTCTGTGTTATTTAGACAACGGGATATGGGAGAATTAGCTTATGAAAAATAATCGCTTCCTGTTGAGATAATATCATGTCTTTATAGCAAATATAGTAAACTGGTTTCTTAAACATTCCTGGTTATTTACAGAAGCAATCTTTTCAAATATCGGTGTGGTTGTAAACTAGAAAACCTGATGCTAATCTGCGCTAAATGCCAATGAAGTTGGGGACAGAAAATACTTTCAAGCATTTACTAGAAAGATACATATTGGGTGCGAATAATCATGTTCTGATAATAATGTTTTTTGCGAGCTACTGTATTTTGACTCGTCTGGGGTCCATTACGGTGCGGTTCATAAACAAGATGAAACTATGTGGCTAATAACATGAAATGTTTCCTACTTTGATCTAATCAGAAGCCTGTCTTGAGCTGCTGGTTTAGATCTTCATCAGAGGAGAGGAGGATGTCGGAAACAAGTCCTTTAAGTGTTTCTCTCTTGGCAATTAGCCACAGGAGCTCCATTATTACTTTTTGCCTGGATCAAATGAGGTCAATGGCATGAGCTTCCTGCATGAGGTCTTTCTCAGAAGTGGCAGCAGACAGTAATTGTGAACATCTTCCATCCTGCAGGTCTCTGTCCCGGCGGCGGCCACAGGATGCAGTCTAGAACCTTGGTGGGAGGGGTCGGAAAAGCAGACGGAGGACTTAGGGGGCCTCTGAGGGAAATGGCAGTTCGACCGCGTTGCTTTGCTTTGAGATAAATATTAATAGCTTTCAGAAAGTTGTGATGATGGTGGTAAAAGAACAAGACTCACAAAAGGGGGATGCCTGTCCGCTTTAAAATGATGAAAGTACCAACCATCTGGAATTCAACTTAATTTTTACTGCATCGTTTTAAGAAAAAGAAAATTGCTTACGTGTTGATTAAAAAATGAATGCATTATAAGCGGTGCCTGCACATGTATCTGTGCAAATATACAAATAGAAGGCTTTTTTCCTCTACCTTACAATGCATTTCCACTACCTTAAATCTGTGAATCAAAAGGAAATTATTTGGTGCTGTAAGCTTAATTTGTGTGTGAAATATTCCCTTGAAGCATCCTTGGGACTCCCCTTACCACCAGTCCCGTGTCCTGACAAGGTATCCTGGGCAGATGAATATGCCAGCGTCATCTTTGGCAAATGTATGTGTTCAGTTTTAATAGTGGCATTATCCATTGACTTTCAGCTCTCTAGAATAAATAGCAGAAATAAGAAAATTGTATATTTGATAATGATCTATTGATGTGGCAGGTTTACCCCTGTGACCTATCATGCAGTTTCTGCTATGCAGTATAATTAAGTTGCCTCATCAAGTGAGGAAATAGTCCTATCAATAAATAGATTTTTAAAAATAATGTTCAAATATGCAAATACTTTATGTAATAGTAAATAGTGAATTTCATGAATATTCTACAAAGAATTCGGTTTGTTGGGGATTATTATTTTGTCTGTAGAAGATCCTGGTTGAACTCGAGTGAGTCTATCCGTCATGATTTGTGAGGTTTTGTGATTTGAGGTTTTTCACCTTTAAAAGTCAGAGAGTTTATTCGTAGTTGGGTGGTTCTTTCTGGAGCTGGGATGTGTTAATCAGAGCTCTGCTCACTCAAGCCCCTGGCCGGGGGACTCTTCTCTACATGCAGCTGGAGACAGAGACAGGCATTCGGATTTGGGCTCCAGCATATCCTGTAAGTCCGTATGTTCTGCCTGGAGGTCCAGCTAGATTGCGCTGATGGTTTTATTTGCCTTTATTCCTTCCCTTCTAAAAGAGAGACGTGCCCCGCTGCAGTGGCTCGGGAGAGGATCCTGGAGTTTCCTTCTTGTGCGAGAGATGTGTGCTGGGATGCAGGAGAGGGGAGCGAGGAATTAGAAATGTAGCTAGGGCTAAGAGAGTTCCTCAGACCTAGTACCCACCCATGCATCTTGGTACACCCTAACAAGGTATTTCTGGGCAGAGTTACGGAAAGAAGTAAATTAAGTTTGTGGAAATCCAGTTTCAACTATTTGCATGGTGTTAGTGGAGATTTTCAGAAGTCTTTTTGGATCCCAATGCTATTCCCCTGTGTGAGAAAATCAGATTTATTTTTCAAATCGATGTTTCTAGCTCTCAGGGATACAGAGGGAAGTTTGAAAAATGTCAACGCTGTGGCTGAACCAAAAGGTTAAAAAAACAACAAAAGAAAACCCTCCTAGGAGCAGAGCCCGGAATATTTTCAGTCTTTATGAAATCTGAAGATACAGTATTAGTTTGGGAACCTTGCGCGTAATTAAGGAATCCTTTGAACAGACGCACTGGTGTAATAAAATAACATCGAAAAAAGAAAGGCAGAGAAATCCACTAGAAAAGAGAGAACATACAATAAAATCTCAATGAGGCAATAAAATGGCTTCAGTCTTTCAGTAGCTGATGCTGGTGGCTAAAGATAATCTAACACTTGTTGCTGAGGAGTGTGGTTTTCTGATGAGCTGATTTTAAGAAATGAGGATATTAAATACTTAGAGGATATTGTCTTCTGTCTCTGAAAGGAAAGATACCATCTCTCTCATATAGGCTGGTTGAAATTTTAATTAAACTCGAGCCAAAAAGCATTGCTGACTAGACGAAAGCAAATTCATTTAGAGACTGAAGAGACCGAGGGCAAGGGATTTCTATGTGAGGAAGATAAGGGAACATTATTTAATATGTTTATGCCATGTCCGTAGTCGAAGCATTTATATGCCGAAATCTTTCAGTAAAAACAGTGTTTCAATTGAGGTGTACTTGTCAGGGATGTAGGATGCAAAAGGGTCAGAAGGCAGGGAAGGAACACGCTCGACATGGGAAGGGAACTACTTGTGGCGGGGAGAAGAATTGCTGTCTCCTCTCCTGTCATGCCTTATTTTCCTCCTGCTCCTTCAGTTGACTGGGTTGGCAGACGTGTGCAAGCAAATTCTCTTTAATTTTTGTTTTGGTAATTCCTCCTCCCCACCCCCGGCTTTCTGTCATATGTGGCTCCAACCTCTGATTTATACTGCATGGCTGCTTGCAATTACTGCTGCAGGGGGGCCGGGGCAGGCTCCGGGAGGCACGTCGGCTGGCACTGGCCAGGCACAACGCAGCAGAGGACGGAGCGTGGGAGCTGTCGGAGCCTCCGTGCCTCTGCAGATAGGCGTTAGAGGGATAACTGACAGCGTGCCTGCTCCAGTACAAAGAACAATGTTTAAGCATGATTGCGATGATGTGTTGAAATAAACTCTGTTATGAGTATGCTGCTACATTCTTGGCAGGCTTACCGTAAACCGCAGTGTGTTTTTTGGTGTGTACGTGGCTTTTTTTTTTTTTCCTTTTCGTAGGGGTAAGCAGATTAGTTAATGCCTGCCTTTCACGAGCAGAGGCTTTCATCCTTAATGCTGAGGTTAAACTGCATTCAAGCTGTCTATAGCCTGTGAAGGTCACGCTACCATTTTGATTTCCTCTCCCTGCATTACGAGTTCCTGCAGGAGCAGGTATAGGAGGGCAACACGGCCCCAGCACGGAGCCTGAGACTCACCCCGCGCCCCCCTGCTCTGCTTGAAGGATGCTCTTGTACTCCAAGTGGCCTTTCAGAAGGATTTTTTTTCTTTTTCCCCCTCCTCAGAACACACCTCCCCCTCCCCCCCCAAGCCCTTCGTTGTGCTTATGAGCATGTTATTAAATACTCAGCTCCGAAGGCAGCAATTCGGAAGTAGGACATGCGTTTCTCTCCCCACTTAAGACGTTATTGCTTGACTTTAACAGGCAGCCAACTCCCGCCTGGCATGCCCACACAAAATGAGTTGCCCTGAAATAGCCTCCTGCTCCGAGGTCTCGTGCTGCAGAGGATGCCGCTGTCTTGACCCTTTCAAGGATTTAAATGCGCAGAGCCTGGAATAGGCTACCTTTCCTCTTCCCTCCCGTCACAGCATCTCTGCTGTCTCCCCCACTGGCGGCCTGAGCATCCGCCATCTGGTCCCAAAAACGAAATTAGAGCAGTGCATTGTTTTAATTATTTTCTACTTGTGTGGTCAGGAGGTTATTTGGTCTGGTGAGCTCTACTTCAGGCCCTTTCTCTCATTAATACCACCTTGCGCACATCCTGCACAAGTACTGGAATGGTTAAGTTATCCACTTGTGTGGCCGGCTCTTGATACGACACAGTGGCCAGTATTTACAATTACAAGAGGAAGCTGTTATGCGTGGATTATCCTGTATTTTTCTCCAGTGATGGTAATTACCTACATAAATTTCAACTTAATCCTAGGACTGAAGTCTTGCTAAAAATATACACATAAAAATTCCATTATCCAGAAGTATATTTGGGTCACTTAAGTTTATAAATTGTATTTATTAAAGAGCCTCTTTTCTGGTTTGGAGGAATCCTGCAGATGTCTTTGGCTGCAAAACCCCATGGGCTTAAGAAAAGGTGCAAGACTTGACAGGAGAAGGGAGCAAAAGCTACAAATAAGAAAATTAGTTTTGTCAGCTTGCGGGACGAGGGATCATTTTTCACTTGAACAGACAAAGCAGAGGCTTGTAGCTGAAACATTAAAGCTGGAAATGCCTCTGTTGTACATTCTGCATGACTTTCAAGTTTTTTATGCATCCTTCCTGGAAACCAGTGATAAAGGCAACGCATCAGACAATCACAGGCAGGCAAACTTCTGCTCCTCCAAATCTAAACAGCTAAGTGGCAGCTTCAAAAAATGCCATCGCCTTCTAATCATCGATATGTGCTTTACTGCAGCAGCTCAGTACAATGCAGAAACACGGACAGGACAGGGTTTTGTTTCAGACTGGATTCCATTGGCCTTCTCCATTTCAGGAAAACAAACCCTAAGGGGATATAGCTGGAGGAGAACAGAGTGGTAATTAGGGGCACCATGCTCTGAATTTGGCTGGGACTTTTGAAGCTGTCTGTGCCTCCAGCTACTGCTGCAGTGGTGGCAGCTCCTTCTTCGTAGCTTTGGAGCCACAGCAGAAGTGAAATCCTACCAGGGACCTTCTCAAGTGCCTGCCAGGGCATTCGTGCTGGGGATCAAGAAAGGACTTGTTGCACTTGGAGAGCGAGAATAGCCACTCGCGTTTGCGCAGGATTAAGCTGGCATGCCTCCAAGTCACCGTGGGGCTTCTGAGTGTCAGTGCTTAGATGGTACGTTCAGTGACAGCCCTTTCAAAAGGAATAAATCTTCCGAATATGCCTGCGAGAGTTCGGTATCATCAAATTGCAATTTGAAACGGTGGAGATTTCTTATATCTCTCAGGAAGGTAGATGGCTCAAATTCCTAGGGCTTCTTTAATGAAGAGGCCTTAAATTTTTATATTTATTTCCATTTTTTATTTAATAGAGTTCCTCTCAAGTATGCTGCTCATACGCTCAAATTACTCAGAAACGTGCAAGGGGGAAGAAATAAGGGAAATTAGTGCAAAATCTTTGTGTGGAAAGAAGAATGAACTCCATGTCATTGGCATGTTGCAGAGCCATTGGACATTTCGCGGTTGGTGGTGGGACATGAAGGAAATTTGGACTTCTGCGTCTGAGTTAGGCAGCCCAGTTTCTGAATTCCCTCACGTCGCCTCTTTGGATCCGTGTGATGCGAACCAGGTTTCAGCGAATTAATCTTCTTTCTGTCCATGTGCGCACCACCTCGCCTGTAAACTGGGCACGGCTGGAGGAGAGGGGGCGTGTGCGTGGGGGCAAGTACGAGTACAGAGGTTGGACCTCCTGGGTTTATGAATAACAGTTATTTCCCCCAGAATAATTAAAGTGTAGTTTTGGATAAAAAGGGGTTATCATGACATTTCTTGAGTTGGTATAGGTCGTGTATGTATGCTCATGTGAAGGAACCTCATCTATCTGGTTTTGGGATTTTGTTTGTTTGGGGTTTTTTGTAGGCTTTTTTGTTTTTAGTATTGCATCTTGAATGAGTACTTCCAGTTCCGAAATTGTTCACTGAATTCAGCAGAAGCTACCTCCAGCCGTTTCCCTTCAAAGCTGTGTTATAATCGACTATGCTTTCTCCAGTTTTCTCCTGCCAGCTTAGTTTTTAACTTTTCCTTTTTTTTTTCTTTGCAAGACTATGAAATATGTAAGTTCTCTAGAAGAAGCATAGGCCAGATCTAAAAGTACTTGGACGCCATGGCTTGATGCAGCACTTTTCAATGGACTATTACAACTTGTTAATGTCTTTGTGCATAGGCTCTGGCGCTCTGACTTCAGTAGCTGGTATAAATGCATGCTGGCTGAAAGGAAAAACTACTTGGAAATAATACATTTGAGTATTTCAGAAATGTCCTTATGTATGGTGCTAGATAAAATATTAAACATTAAATGGGGAAAGATTTTGTGTCCTCAGTAAGTACCTCTTTAAAAATTAATATATTTGATATATGTAACAATAGAAATCCTCCGTGTAAGTTTATCTGAACCTGGCAGATGTTTTCGCTTTTAAGGTATTTTAAAAGAAAGTTATGAAAACAACAAGAATTATCTCATCCTATTATACTGGAAGACATTTATTATTTCTTGTAATGTTGCTGATTCCTTCTCATGTATCTTTCCAGATGGACTAAAAATATTTTTTCGTCTATTCAGCAGTTCGCTATTGGCCCAATAATGTAGTATCTCAACAGTTGGTCTGCAAGTATAACCTCCAGTGAAAATCCTTATATTTCAAAAGTAAAAATCTTTGCTTTTCTTAAACCTTAATTTTGAGGTCAAATTTGCCCGGAGCCAGCTCTTAAAATCTCTAAGAACTGTAGTTTAAATTCAGTTGAGAAAATGTGGGCATTTAGACAATGTAATTAAGGATTATTTTTTATTTTTTAAACTGGGAAAGGTTTATTCTTTATTCTTTGGTACCCAGGAGTTGAGTATACCATGGCTAGATAAACTGTGGTCTGAAATCTTGAACAATGTGCTCGGCATGGAACAGAGCCCTGAAAATACGAGTTTTATAAGAGGAATGTTGGCGCAACACAAACTTTATTAATACTTGCGGTCAATCTGCTGTAATGTTTAAAATCCTTAGTTTCCATGTTACTTTGTAAATACAGCTTTGCTTCGTTTGCTTGAAGATTGACCCTTTGTGACTTCTGGATTTGTGCACGCTTCTACTTCTACTCGGGCTTTTTTCTTTTAAGGAAAACATGAGGGGCATTGACTAAGATTTGAGATAAGAAGTACTGGGTTTGCCTGCATCGTTTTGATTGTCTAAAGAGAATTCAGATATTTAGTAAGACAGCCCTAAAAGAGGGTTTTTTTGGAGTCTCTTTAATAAGTAGAGCGTTTGCAAATCAGTCTTGGCAGGAGAGTAGACACTGAAACACCTGACACTTCAGTTCATCTCTGTTGAGAAAACATTACATATTTAGAAAGGTAAAATGTTTCATTAAGATGCTGTGTTTTAGTTGTAAATAGTGTCTGGGAGGCAGGTTGGGAGATGAATTGGGTTGGGATTTTGGGTTCGACTGAAATGCTGTGCCTGTACATCTCCTGGCAGCTCCTGCATGGCAAGGCGCAGAGGCATCGCTTGGCAAATTTGCTCGAGGGGGAGAGTTTAACAAGGGCTGATTCCCAGGGCAGCTGATGTGATGTCTTGGCTCTTTATTGGGCGTGATTGAATTAAAACATATGTATCTCTGTGGAATAAGGACACAAGAAAATTGAATTCTCAGTGATACTCATCGCAGTCGATGGCAAAATGTTGGGGATCCTGTTGCCTTTGCTCTCCCTTGAATACGGTGCTTTCTCTTCTGCTGGAGGATGCCTTCCGTGTTAAGGTCAAGCCCACATCTTATCTTTAAGTCCTCCTTCCCTTCAGGGTATCATCAGGCATTCAGCTTACAAATCCTCTAAATCTTCTGAGGTGTTTTCCTATGAGTGTTTTAAAAAGTTTACGTAATCTATGTGAGAGAGGCTTCCGCTAAGCTGGCACACCTTGTATTTGACTAAAGCCTTGCTTCATGCTTGAAGGACAGCTTGGCTAGCTTCACAAATCCACTGGGATCCCCTGTTTGAGATACAACAGTCAACTAGAGTGAAATTTTTTTTTTTCCTTCCTATTTTATGGTGTGGGAGAAAGTGAATTGCAGTGTATTTACTGGAGAGGGCAAGTCAGGCAACTGTCTCCAACCAGTTGCAAAAAAACCGAACGAGTTTGGCAGAGCATTTGGTAATATCCACTGTTAGACACATCGTCAGTGTTTCTGTCTTTCACTTTTCTTTATTTTGCCTTCTTACTCGTGCAAGCAATTTATGCCTAGTAATCCTTACGTAGAGGCCCACGTGACTTGGTAGGGTTTTTACATCCTTGAAGCAATCCCTGCATCAGTTCACATGTTGGTAACATAATTAATCTCCTTGTGAGTATATTTCCTCTGACTATGAAACGATTTGGCTTCTTTCTTCTGTGCCTCTCTCCTGTACTGCTGCAGCAGCTGTATCTGCCAGTGTGGTTTCTCTTCTATCTTTATTGTGACTTGGAGATTTAGCACTTTGTCTCCGGTTGCATTAACGTGTTGTCTTCAGGATACTCGTTTTTGTGTTAGAGGTCTGGCCTTTTTATGGGCTAATAAGCAGTCACGTTCACTGCTCTGAGCAGAGGTGGTAACGGCCAGGGAGGAGGAGGCAGCCAGGGGATGGTGCTTTCCTCGCTGATGGGGTTAAACCCCTGACGCTGAAACTCTGGAGCTTCATTCCTCCCAGTGCAGGATGATGCTGAAGAGCCATGACTTCAGGATTAATACCCAGTTCATACAGCTCAGTTTCACTCAAGTGTGTTTTATTTCAGGCAGACTACAATGCCGCTCCATTTTGTTGTCCTTCCCCAAGGAACCCTGACATGAAGTTTTGTGTTGCAGGGCAGGTGGTTTGTGCCCCCCTCTCTGAATTTTTACAAGAAGGCAGCAGGGTATTGCCTTCCCGTGCCCTGCTAGTAGTGCTGGTCACCGTCCTCTCAGCTTGTACCTTGCATAAGTGTGTGCACCCTGCATCTGCCTGGTTCCGTGCGCATGGACCATCGTCCTTGGGCAAGTGTCTAAGGTCAAAACCTTCTCCTCCAGATGTCCTCAGGGCCTTTCTTCAGTTGGCCATCTTTTACACTGTTTGCTATCATCATTGCAGCACTATATCGTAGGGACTTCCTGGTAATATACCATATTTATTATTTTATATAGGCCTCATATATAAATATATATATGAAATATATAAATATACACATACACACATATATATGCACACTACATTTTTATCAAACCAAACCCTGGAAAATGCTTATGTAACTAGTCTTATTATCCGATGCCTTTGCACTAACTCTCCTTCCTTCCCATCTGGTGGTGGTTGTCGTTGTAGTTGCACTCCCTTGTAGCTCAGTATACCTGGTTTTACTCTGTCCTGTTCTACCATGAGGACTGTCTTGTTGCACAGCAGCCTGGTGTGATGGGGTTCAAGTCATTGTTTGCATCTTAGGGGCAGTTTTAAGGAAATGTGTAATGTTGATAGAGATTAGGGATCTGAAAATAACATTTGTTTCATGCTTTCCGTTCTGTTTACTTAACCAGCAGCGTGTTACCTGGTCAAGCCCAGCTGCGATGAAGTACCCCCTCGGCAGTTAGGTAGTGAAAGAGATCCTCCATCTCGTCTTCTGGTGCTGTGAAAATAAAATGACTGTATTTCGTCCCTGCGCTGTCAGTTGGAGCACTGGCCCAGAGAGGATGAGAGACAGGACAATCTGTACAGTTTTTAAAATGTTATGTGTTTTAATATAGAAGGAGATAACAGAAATGTTTTAAAACCAAACCTGTCTGCTTCTATGTATTGACTTCATAATTAATTTTTGCAGTGATATCCTTTGAAATTCTTACTAGAAGTGGCTTTTAGCCTCATCCATAAAATTATCTAAAGACTAAAATTACCTAAAAGACTATAGTTTGATACACAATTAGAAGGAATTTGTTCATTACTGAGCCATTTTTAAATGATAGGTTAAAATTTTAATTCTCATGGCAAAGAACCCTCTGCTTTTTTTTTTTTTTTTTGGTACGTGTGTGTCTAGAGTTGGAGAAGTTTGGGGTTAAAATCTGGATGACTCGTAGATAATTGATACTGTAATTCTTGCTCTGCTGTTGGTGAAAGTGTTGATAGCAGGCTGCAATTGTTATTTTTTTCCCCATACTGTGAAAATGTGCCTGTTGAGCAGATAACTGTATGTGTATACAGGCATCCGTAGAGAGATGTTTTAATGCATACATGCACATGTTGCTGCTTTGTCAGGTTTTTCTGAACAGTATCGTGGCTGTGCAGCCAGTATCCAGCCTCCCAAGTTTCTTCCTTTCGACAGGGTGTCCCTTCAGGACGGCTCAGGGGGAGGAAGGCTGCCCGCCCCACGTACTCCGGCTCTGGATTTTCCCATGTGTTGCTTTCCCTGCACAATTGCAGGTTATGAAAGCCAAGGCCTTGAGAAAAACACTGTCACCTTTCCAGTGGTTTGGTACTGGGGATTTGACCTAGAAAACATCTGGCTGTTGCTGGAGATAAAATGAGTAGAGACAGAGTCGAGGTGCTGCATGAGTTGTTTGGAGGTTTGTGCTGCTCGTTGCCCGGGTGCAGGGACCAAAGGGACGGACTATAAATGGTGTGAGAAGGTGCAAAGGTTGCGACGGAGGATTTGGCGTGCGATTTCCTAGTTGACGTGAGCCAGCCTGAGATCCGCTTCTCCCCTCCTTGCTGGCAGCTTGTCCCTCCTTCCTGTTTTATAGTCAGTATTTGGCTACAAATAAATGTAGGAATAATTCAGTGGACAGCAGGAGTGCCCCTGTCAGCAACAGCCTGCTTTTACATTAGCTTAAGCCAAGCATGAAACCATCCCCATAAGTTTTATCATCACTGGAAGCTTTCCTTCCAAAGGTATTTATGTAAATGAATGAATTAATGGAAAAAAAAAACCCGGCTACAAGCAACAATTGAAAACAAGTGGAATTTAAACGTTTATTTCTGGAAGGCTGTTGGGTATTTTGTTTTGTTTGTCGGTGGCGGGGAGGCTGGTTTGAATTGGTAGAGAGGTGTTGGTAAAAGCTAAGGATGCTTGACTTCAGTTATTCCATCGGGGAGCCATCTCTGGAGCTCAAATTCCAAGAAAAAAACAAACCCAAACAAAAAGAAGGTGGTTTTAGCATGACAGTGGACTGCATGCTGCTTGTATTAAATACAGAGCTTTTCGTTAGCATCTTGCTTCACTCTAGTAAACTATTTCTGTCATTTAAGTGGCATAAACGCTGATTTAACTGTTTGTGTCTTTTGAAAGGCGTAGGAAAATGATAATAGGTTCATTTTGAGGCAATGTATAAAAAATAAAAACCATCATGATGTTGTAAAAGTTACGTTAATGTACCTTACTGGAATGAGCTGGAAAAATTATGCAAATGGCACAGCGTTGATACTCTGCTCCTTACTCCTCTTAAGGGTGAGCATACTTTTGTACCTGTAGGAAGATGGTATTCACATTTGTACCTCCTCAGCCCACCCATTCAGTTTGGAAAACGCTTGGAGAGCAGAAGCCTGCCTCTGGAAATGCCTTGGTTGTGTGGCAGAGACGAGGCTGCTGTGCAGAGGATGCTTGGCAGTGTGTTTGCAAGTGCAGGGCTGGGGATTTTCTCAGGATCGTGCCCAACGGGACATTGAAGCCGGGAGGTGGGAAATCTCCCTTCTGTGCTCAGGGCTTGAAGCATGAAGCCTCGGCATCGGGCCAGCGCTGAGATTTGAAAGGAGGGATAAAGCGGAGGCCGGTGTAGTGCAAGGAGCAAGAGTGTGGTCCTCGTGCTCCCGAAGCAGATGACTGCTAAGTTAGCAGGCAGTCCCACTTTACACTAGATGAGGTTTCAGAGCTAAATTTTTCCCTTTAGGCTTCATTACGTGAGCCCTTGTAAAACGGAGAGGCAAACAATGCATAAATGTGCTGCCTCCTGATGCCTCTTATATTTATCCATGAGTATTTGGGAACTGATACGTGCTCAGTGAAAGGACGTAATTGGGCTAATGGTAACGTGACCCAAAGAACAAAGGTGGTGCGTTGGGGAAGTGCCTTGAAGATGGCTTATTGGTCTTCAGATTGCAGCCAAGTGAGTGTTTTCTACTGATACACTTCAATAACACGAGGTTTGTGTTATCTAGAGGTCCAGACCGTAGAGAGTGCAAGAGCTATAGGGTTTTTTTACGTCTGACCTGCGAGATGGTTACAGATCTCTTGTTTATCTATTTCATTGATAGCATTGCTGGCAGACAAAGTAAGATTTTTAATTTTTTTTAATATATTTCTTGTACTGGTCTTGCAAGTGATGTTTCATCCAATCCTTTAAATGATGGCATTTTGTATGCTGTGTCGTTCGTTCGTCCCTCCAATATTGAGCAGATGTTTCTAAGAGTTAATGTCGCTTCTCAGTTATCTTTGACAGAAGCAGAGTCTGTTCAACATCAGAGGGTTTAGACTAATGCACATTGATCTTGGCAGGGAGAACACAGGCTCCTTGAGCTCACTAGGCAGTACAGGCCTGCAAATTGTTGTATTAACAAGCCAATTAATTAATAAGCAGGAAATTGATGTAACCCCTGAGGCAGTATGTCCTGATACTATATTCTTGGTTTTTAAAAATAGATGTTGCTTTAATATATAACATGAAGCAGCCTCCGTGCCATTAAGGTCCAAGAGAGGAAAAGCTTTTCACCTTTTCAGAGACCAAGCTCCTTCTGACCATTGTACCTGCCAAAAATTGTCTCCCTATGCTTTCCTCCTCTCCCAGCTTTGCATATTTTTCCAACGAAGCAGTGGAAGAGAAGACCATTTACCTGCTAAGTGGAGTGGCGTAATCGGCTGTTTCTCTGCAGCTTAACTACTTGCTGCTGTTTAATAAGCTTTCGTAGGTTTAATTTAGGTGTTTTACAGATGCAGCACAGGCAGTTGCCCAGAGGTGTCCAGGTGTGCTGGGAACAGTGGGTGGGTTTAGGTCGGTCGCCCTTTGGGAAGCCGAGTCCCTCCTGTGCCACAGCTGGGACAGAGATAGGGGTTTCTTTTCTGGCTTGAGACATAGAGATACCTGGACAGGAGAGAGTGAAATACCAGATTTGGGGTTGCATTCATTTTTGTTTCTCGTCAGCCTCTTTGTACACCCCAGGAACGTGTTGGTCTAATCTGTTTTTTGTTCAGTGGCTCAAAACTCCTCTGTGTAACTTGGTTTTTGATGGGTACTGTGCATCTGTAAGAAGTAAAACTCCAGTCGTGATACACTTTGAATTAAGAATATTTCTCTGTAAATGGCTCATATCCCTCAAGAAAATTTGACTCTCAGTGGTAAGCAAGCAAATGGAAATCTCATGCGCTTGAGAAATAAATCACCTGAGTTTATAAACTAGGTTCCTTTCTACAGTCTTGGTAATTTGGTTTGAAAGAGTTACTTAAAATTGTGATGCGAGCCTTTAAACTGTAGGGGGTTTTATGTACCTGTCCAAAGGAAATTAACTTTTGTTTGCATTTGGCTGACTTTTTCGGTGTTATAATTGACTATCCCAGAATTTTGTACTTCCTATTTAGTAAGTTGCTTTTCTAGGGAATAACTCGGATATAATTTTTTGTGAGAAAGAGCGAGGTTCAGGTGATTGTTTTCATAATTTTTCTCATTTAAACCGAACCAAGGTGACAGGGCAGGAGGAGTGAGAGCACCGGCATGCTGCGACTGCGGCTCTGCCATCGCCTCACCATCCACCGGTGTTTGCAAGATGGGTTAGGTTTGTTTGTGGGGTTTTTTTGGTGGTGTGTTTTTGGGTTTTTGTTTTGTTTTCTCCTAGGGAGATTTAATGTGGAAGCCCAGGCTCTTGGCACATGCAGCTCTCTAGGCTGACTCTGCCTTCAAAGCGCTGCAGAAATGCCACGTTCAAAAAGACTTTTTTCCGTTGGGAGGATATTGCTGCTACGCTTCCTCCCTTTCACCGTGGTGATGGTGGGAAATGGTGAGCTGTAAATCTAAGGCAGGTTTTGATGCAAGGAAGTGCCCAGCAGCTTTGATGTCGCCTTGAATTTGGGTGGACAGCATCCAGCCGTCCGTCCTCCCTCTGGCTGACCGTGTCCATCCAGCCCAGTCTGCTGCTTCCTTGTTGTGCCAGCACAGTTACTTCTTTGGCTGCTCCATGAAATGGAGCATTGCATTGGTTAAAAATAAGCGTGCAAAAAAAAAAAAAAGCCCCTCAGAGCAAGAAACAGTTGTGATGGTCGTTGGGGTGCAAGGAAGAGGAAAAACCCTCTCTGACCTGCAGGTGTGCAGCGGGCTAGCTGCAGTGCCGTCACTGTCTGAAGGTGGGCTGGAGCAGCGAGACAGAGAACAGTCATCCTGAATAACTGGGATTTGAGACCGAAAGTCAGCGGTACGCATTGAACCACAGCAAAAACACCTTAAATACGAAGCAGCTTTAAGAATTAATTTCAGAGCCGGCCTGGATGAAAAAAGGAGCAGAATTTCTTATTCTGCTGAAATGATGGGGGAGCCACCTTACAGTTAACACCAGTGATAAATGTTGGACTGGTTTGTATTAAAAATGCTTTAATCTGATTTGGCCCCATTAATTTTTAAACTAGCAGAGGAGGTCATTAAATCACAAGTCCCTTTTTTGTTATAAATGCTTGCACCTCCGTGTTCCCTCTGCTTCCCCAGATTCTGCTTCTAATTAGAGCGGCGATGTGGTTCATGGCTTGTCAAGCAGATTAATGTGCTTTTGAAATCTGTTTGGGGGTTTTTTTGGTTTTGTTTTTTTTAACTACCAAGGTGTAGTTAATTAAACTAGTTACCACAGATNCTTCTTCTTCTTCCCTTATAGCTGCCTGCGTGTCTTCCTGGGTTTTTTTTTGGGGGGGGTGGCGTGTGTTGTTGCTGCACCTGTATACAGAGCCTATGAAAAGGTTTTGGCTCCTGCTGTGCAGGCTTGGGTGAAGCGTTAAAGAACCAGGGGGAGGGGAGGAGAAGAGCTTGAAAGAAATCTGCTCTTCACAAAATGACACATTCATTCGCGTTTTCCCTTGCATTTGAGTGACATGCATGCTTTTTTGATGGTGTGGATGAGATTTCGAAACCTGCAACTCTCCCCCCCGGGTTCGATCTCCCGTGGATGGGACTATCCATCCTTTCTCCTGGCTAAACTGGAACGTGGCAGGTCTCACATCGGCAGTGCGCAACTTTTGCCGTACTGGGGAGGGGGGGGCTGAACTGGCACCTCGCCAGCAGCCTGAGGGTTGCACTTAATTTGCATATAAATTTACATAGGAGTTTAATTGGAGATAAATGCACATGTTTTTTATTTATAGAGCTCTGCAAGCATACACAGAGATTTACTTAAAAAAACCCAACAAAACCAACACACCAAACCCACCCACTTCAGAGTTGTGCGGGATTAAGATTATAAATGGGGCTCGGACCCCATCGAATTGACGAGCCCTGACCGCCCGTGGCCCCTTCGGCTTGGGGCTCTGTGTCCGCGGTGCCCTGCCGGCCTGCAGCCCCATCCGTGCGCTTTGCCTTCCTCCATCCCTGCTCGCGCCCCGAAGGAGTGGAGGGACCGTCCGCCGTGAAGCACGGTTGTTTGGGAGAGGCTCCGGAGCTCGCCCCGCTCTTCTTCTTCTTCTTCTTCTTCTTATCTGCAGGCAGCCTGTGCCGTTGCTGCATTCCTTGGTCACGGAGCTACAAGCTACAAGCTGTAGCCCAGAGACCAAATAAGTGTCTTCCTCTCTTACGTGATATACAGCCCCGGTAGGCTCTGTGGGCAGCTTGCTGGAAGATAAAATTAATTTTTTGAGTAATGCACGTTGGAAGGAATAATCTGAATGAGACACGCACGTTACTGGGTTATAAATTAACTGTAACTACTGTGGAAAGAAAGATACAGGCATCACCCAGCCTGGCTCTTGCAAACCTTTTCGTGTTCTGTTACAGCGTGCATTGATAGTCAAACAGAAATAAAATAAAAGGGTGCAGAACAGAATGAAATATAATTATAAAACTTCTCTGTTGTTCTTACAAAGTTCGGTGGTCTGACGTCAGCTCTAAACCTGTTTAATTTTGCTCGTCTCAGAATACTGATGGAATAAAAAGCTGGCCAGAAATGAATCATGCAATGAATAGAGGACTAGAATTTTTTTTTTTTAAATAAAAAAAAAGTAGTTGGGGGGGTGGATTTGAAGAGACCGAGATGAAAAGGTAAAATGCTTGCAAGGTGTAGGCAGGTGGGTTTAATGAAGGAATGCGTAAGCCACTTATGCATGGGTATAAATTAAATGGCAGAAGTGTGCAACATAATAAGTCGTACAGAAGGAGTAAATGGAGCGCTGCTGTATTTAACCTTGCTGTGCAATAGGTCGTCCTGCTTCTCTTGTGGCTCCAGCAAGACTTCTGACGTGATCCTTTAACAAGGGCAGGGGCAAGCATGGTGCAAGGAGGCATTTAAGTCAGAAATAAAAGGCAATGCTCAAAATGGTTAAAGGAAATTTTATTTTCACGGTGAATAATTAAACTGGGAACTGATTGCCTTCTGCACAGGAACATCCGTGGCTCTTTATAGATCAGTCTTCGTCCCCTGCAACGCACTGTTCATTAAAATAGACAAACAAAAGCTCCGAACGCACGTTAACCGTTTTTTCTTAATCAGCTTCACTGGGTTTTTTAAGCTCAGGTTTTGGATTTTGGGCCGTCTAGTAAAATGGCTGGGGAAACTCCATGATCTTGTGCTCTGAGCTGTTACTGGGTAGCAGAAGCTCTCACGGAGAAATGTAGTACGGCTGAGAGTGTGCAGAGGAAAGAAGGAAGATAAAAACGTTGTGAGTCTGAAAACGCAAGTCTGCTTAAATACATAGGTAAGAATGTAAAGAATATGAAGGTTTTGGCAGTGAAATATGCTTTAAATATTTTTTTAAATTTTATGTTTATGCATTTATCAAGTAAATTGCCTTAATCTTCATCAGATCACTCTGAAAACTGTTCACTCTCAGACAATCCACATCTGTGTCTTTAATAAGTACATGCAAATCAGTAACAATATCGACTCTTAGGTTAAACAGAATTTAATTTGCCAGATCAGAGGTAAAAGGAGAGAACAAAGCCGCAGTGCCAGAAATGATTTTGTTGATCTTGCAGCTCCTTTCATATTTCTGATGCAGGGCTGATGCATCTGTGTGGGTTAGAGCAACCTATAACGTCGAACAGCCCAATATGTGGTAGAAACTGCAGAAGTCTGATGAGCAAAAACTGAAAAAAATCTATGAAGTATTTTCCTCCACCCTCCCATTTTTCTGTGGGCTTTGGGGAAGCAGGAAAATTTGTCCTTTCTACATCTCTGCGTCACTTGAACAGGAAGCGTATGTAGGTGACTGACATGCGGAGGAGGTACACAGAGTGCTCCCAGTACGTCGGTGGGCTGCGAGCTGGTCTTGCTCTCCCGAAGCTGCTGGGGAGACCGTGCTGCCCGCTCCTTACTGGGGAGAGCCTGAGCTGTGAAGGGCTGACAAACCTAGCTGCAGACCTACTCGCTGATGCCCAACTAAGGGTCACGTGGATTTGTTCTCCTCTCTTGAACCCAGTGAAACAAACCTGGTTCTTTTGTGGTGGCTTCAGTAAGCCACTGTGAGCTTAAGTCTAGACCAGGGGACCACGGGCAGCTTTTGCATCAGTGATTCACAAGCTTCTGGCCACTGTGTGCCACTGCATGGTTTAGGAGAGCGTGTTTTCCCTCCCCAGCCTGCCTCTTGCATTCATAGCAGGGTCACATCTCTGACATCTAAATGTAGGTGCTCCATCATTGCTGGGTGAGAAGAAAGAAGACGAGGGGCTGTGGTTTTTTTGCATTTGTGTAAGTAGATCTGGCCAAATGGCAGGTGAGATAACTATCACACAAAGACATTAGTCCCCGACATCTCCTCTCCAGATCTTATGCTGGAAATGCAGTCTTCCTGAGAAGCTCAACCCACGTGGTGCGGGTGTGTGTCCCATCACGGCACGGGTGAGGGATGGTAAGACCCTTGGGAAAGAGGATTTTTTACCTGCAGCCTGTCACTTTGGGCTTGAGGGACTCCTGGTGTCCTCCTCCTTTGGGAGAAGGAAAGCCAAACAAATTCTTCTGGCAAGCTAGATCTCTTTCTGTGTCTCAGTAGATGTATTCTATAGACACTCTGCTATGTATGGGATGACTGTTTGCCATTAGTTTATTCCAATTACAACAGAACTGTTTTGGTTTTTTTTTTGTTTGTTTGTTTTGTTTATTTGTTTGTTTTTTGCTTTAAGATCTCAAATCATCTGAATGCATCGTCCAAGATGCTTTATGATTTTGATTTTTAAAGGTGTTTCTTCTTCGGCTTGGGCAGTGCTGCAGTTTGCTGGCACTGCAAGATGCCCCCGTGCTGTCAGGGCTGGTTTTGTTCTGCTCTGTGAAATATTGACATTCCTGGTGCTGGCTTTTGCTGGTGTTAGCACGCATAGAAAAAATGACTGATTAAAGGTTTGCCACATGTTGCTCATCTGCGTGAGTTTTCTTTGTTCTGTGACGTTGGGCAATCCTGTGTATCTGGCAGTATTTCTGGTTTGTGAGAACAGGGTCTGTCTGTCTTTCTCGATTCTCTTGGAAATGCGTGTGGTTTCTTTAATGTAGTAATTTTATTGAACAATTTTAAATGCAGTTCATCCGTGTATATTATATGTGTATACTTGTTAAAAAGAAAAAAAAAAAAAAAAAAAGACATAGTAATTCTTTCCAGAAGGGGAAAGAAAAAGGAAGAAACACATTCAAACTGAAATACTATTTTCCCAAGGGATTTTCATAGCTGTTGAAGTAATTCTTTCTTTGTGTTTTCCCTCTGTGTAACATGCATGCCTTCTTTCTTTTAACTCCAAAATGTAAATTACTGTCATTATGTTCTGTATTCCTTAGGATTTTTGAAACATTTGTCTCAACTAAAATGCTAAGTGCCCTGTAGCCCCTGAAGCCTACTAGAAATTGTGACAGGTTTCCCAACTTTTTCCCGCATTTCTTTCAGCTGCAGTAGTTTTTTGCCTTTATTTACACTAAGTACATTTTAGTAACATTAGGCTTGTAGTGAATTTTCCATCACAGAAACTTACTGAGAATGGATAAAGTTCTTTAAAAAGAAGAGTAAAAATATCTGTAGGTCACTGTTTTTTTGATGACTAAATTTCTGATAAAGTTCTGCAGTCTTCTAGCCTCTAGCAGAGATTTTGGTCTTGAAAGTTTATAAAATACAAATTGCTATTCAGCAATCAGTGTTTCATCTAGAATTAGAGTTTTGGAAGAAAGATGTAAAGGATCGTTCCAGCCTGGTATTTTTATGTCTGTTGGAAAAATAAACCCAACAAACCCCTGTGTTAAAAAATAAATATTTCTAAGCTCTTCCAGACCTGAGCATCATGTTGCAGCTCTAAGGAAAGTACAGCTGGAGTGATAAGAGAAGCAGCTGTGGTGAAAGGAGAATTGAATGGAAAGGTTTAGTTTCATTATTTGGGGTGGAAAGTGTTTTTTGGACTTAAAGACACAGACCACCACTTTCAGGTTGAGTGAAAAGTAGTCATCGACAGAGTTTATCTCTCTGAGAATGGAAAAATAATCTCAGGTGTATGTGTCACCGATAGATAAAATGATGTGAATGTTTGAACTGAGATTTTGTAGAAAACAAAAATTAATTAAAATTTGAACGTATTTGTGATCATCATGCATCCCCAAGGTTTTTCCAGTAATAAGCCAAATGCCTTTGTCCTGCTTGTTTCATGGGCTGCTAAGTAAAGCCAACCCTGTCAAAGAGCGTACGTACTATGGTGCCGAAAAGGACTTGGGGGTATTGGTGGATGAAAGGCTCAATATGAGACAGCAGTGTGCGCTTGCAGCCCAGAAAGCCAGCCATGTCCTGGGCTGTATCAAAAGAAGTGTGAGCAGCAGGTCGAGGGAGGTGATTCTGCCCCTCTACTCTGCTCTTGTGAGACCCCACCTGGAGTACTGCATCCAGCTCTGGGGGCCTCACCACAAGAAAGACATGGAGCTGTTGGAAAGAGTCCAGAGGAGGGACACAAAGCTGATCACACAAAGCTGATCAGAGGGCTGGAGCACCTCTTCTATGAGGACAGGCTGAGAGAGTTGGGGTTGTTCAGCCTGGAGAAGAGGAGACTCTGGGGAGATCTAATTGCGGCCTTCCAGTACCTGAAGGGGCCTACAGGATAGATGGAAAGCAACTGTTTATCAAGGACTGTAGTGACAGGACAAGGGGTAATGGGTTTAAGCTGAAGGAGGGTAGATTTAGATTAGATGTTAGAAAGGAATTCTTCACTGTTAGAGTGGTGAGGCACTGGCACAGGTTGCCCAGAGAGGTTGTGGAGGCTCCATCCCTGGAAGTGTTCAAGGCCAGGTGGGATGGGGCTTTGGGCAACCTGGTCTAGTGGAGGGGTGTCCCTGCCCATGGCAGGGGGGTTGGAACTAGATGATCTTGGAGGTCCTTTCCAACCCAAACCATTCTATGGTTCTATGAAAATGAGTAACCTTTCTGGTTGGCTGGATCTGGCTAGGGACCGTAAACTGTGATTCATTAGATTGAAATTAAAATCTATTTATCAACTTTTCTCTTT
This sequence comes from Aramus guarauna, assembly GCA_013400195.1. Classification (NCBI taxonomy): domain Eukaryota; kingdom Metazoa; phylum Chordata; class Aves; order Gruiformes; family Aramidae; genus Aramus; species Aramus guarauna. Next base: position 392,184 of record VXBL01008665.1, read on the forward strand.
CCAACTAATTTAGGCAGTGGCGTTACATAGATTATTTTGTTCTTTCTAGTGTCGAAAATACAGTGTGTTGGTTGCAAACGCGGCAGTTTCTTTTTTTAAATGCTCCCACTATCCAAAGCTAGATTTCTTTTACCAAAAAGTCTTCTTCTGTATTTTCTATTTCACAAATCAGTTATGAAAGTATTTGCAAAAATTGCGACAAACCAATCTTTCCAGAGGTAATACGATATTTAGTGGGATTTTCCCCATTACGTGTTGCGGTCTGGCTTGGGGAACCGTTACACATCAGCTTAAGAGTTTGAGCATCCTTGCTGGAACGTGTAGCAGTGCCACCACCTCCCAACCTACCCGTTGGGATCTACGATGTCCACGTCTACACAGTTACTGCTCCCACCACTTGCCAACAGAAACATTTTGAGTGGGACTTCCTGGGGACCTTCTTGTGGCATTATGCTATTGCAGAAAATGCTAGGTGGAAGGTAAAGATGTTGAAGGATTGGTTTGTACTCTTTTTAATAAAGCAGTGTCTGGAAGTACTGATGTCGGGGGG
>VXBL01008665.1:392780-411349 GCA_013400195.1 Aramus guarauna
TTCAGAATACTTCTAGAAGAAGCAGACTGATTCCAGATGTCTTTCCTTTTAACCCAGCCCTCTAGCTGACCATGCTTTTCTGATTAATTCCTTGTAAGAAGTTACCTAATTTGGTGGATTGGTGAAGAAAGGCCTCGAGATGAAATGTATCCTCTTCGAGAAGTATTGTACCATTTCCAGCAAGTGGTTCGATCTAAAGGCTAGGTTTAAAATAAAAAAAGCAAGAAGAGTAAAGTTGTCATAGAAATAAAGCTGGATTCTGGCACCGGTTGGCTTTAGAGGTGCAGTTTTGGACAAAGTTTATAGGTCTTGGCTTGCCAGATGTAAGAGTAACTCCTGTGGAACAGCTGAATGAAAGGAAGGATACCATAAAGGGAAATTAAACCTGCGAAGAAAATGCCAACACTTCTTTTTTTCCTTCTTCAGACTGCAGCTCCGTATCAGCTAAACAAAGAAAACAATGTGAGGGACTCAAAAAGCAATTTTCGACTTCCAGCTCTGGTTTTAATCTTGTGCATCCTTCTGTGTTTCCTTGCCAACACCTAAAGGTCTTACAAGTGCTAAAGTGCGCGGGGTTTCCAGTGGCACTAATCGTACGTAACGAAGTTGTCTTGATAAAGTCGTATGCGCCAAGGCAAAAAAAGCATTAACAGCTTTGCCTGAGCTGAACTCCTCTCTGCCCTCTCGCTTTCCATGCAGACCTGATGGAAATGCCACTCTCGGATGTGAACGTGTACGGCCATACGATGTACATGCTTGGGAGTAATTAAGATACAGCGTGTCGCAGTCGGTGGGTCTTCCTGGATGCGCGCACGTTTACACGGGTGTGCAGTTCCCTTGGGGCTGCCTGTCTGGGGAGAGGGCTGGCTGGGCTGGCTGCCGTCTCGAACGCCTGTTTCTGAATGCAGCACTGGTAACCGGCAGTTTCCTGCCCAGCGTGGTTACTGGGGCAGGAAGGAGTCAGATAAAATGTATTTGGTATCCTTACAATTAATTACTGCCTTTTTTTTTTTCTTCTTCTTTTTTTTTTTCTTTTTTAAACTCAGGTTTATTAGCACTGAGTAGCACATGTATATTCAGACTAGTGTAATTTTTTAACTTTGCCTGCTTCCCGTCAGCCTGACTTTCTGCTGAAATACTTAAGTATACCCACCGTATCCACTTCCCCTGACATCGTGGGAGTATTATATATGCTTCTCAGTGAAATCCTCGACTGATGAAAATCTCCCTGACTTCTGCTTTTGACTTCCAGAGTCTATAATTTTATACCATGTGTCTTTTTTTGATCTATATGACTTCTAATTTTAAAAGGCTGAAAAACGTCCTGTCCCTGTCCCTGTATTGTGTCTGTCCCCCACCCTCCAGCTGTTAAGGATTGATGTGTATGGTAGGTGGTGCATCTGTGGGGTTATTGTTTTTATACCACGTGTAAGGATTTGCAGGTGAATTAAAGTGGAACAACACAGAATTTGTTGCATCCTATTTACGGACTTTGTTTTTTACCCATCTGTCTGTTATTCTAGCAGTGCTGGCAATCATTTGGCAATAAGGTACTAGGGAACTGTCAAAACTGTACTGCAAAATCCTTAAATTGGTTCTTAACATCCCAGGCTCCTCCTTTTGTTTCTAACCATGTTGTTTCCACCGTAAGAAATCTCTTTGCATTACTATTAACAGGGGCAGGGACGTTAATCACATTTGCAGACGTGTGCCTACCCTCCATCATTTTTCTCTCCACTCCCAGAGCTCCAGCTCCTCTTCTGCGTACCTTGACCCATCCTGAGCAGCTCCGTAGCCCATCTGGTTTTCACCCGCCTGCGAAATGCAACCTCTATGTTCCAGCCTTCGTGCCGGAGCTGGAGAGTCCCAGGGTCTGCGTGGCACCACGGTTCCAGGCAAAGCCTAGATGGGAGCTTTAAAAAGGGTTTTCCTAAACGCAAGGTTGATTACAGGGGCTGATTTACAGTCCTGTTTACAGGAGAGGCTGGGCTATTGTACCTGTGTTTCCTGACTTGATTGCGTTTGTAAGTGTGTGTGTCTGTGTAGTAACATGAAGGTGCGATTTCAGCACGGATAGGCATTGCCCGCTCTGGCTTTAACCTAGCAGCAGAGGTGTAAATACGTGAAAGAAAATAAAATGTGTGAGGATGCAGCAGCGTGGGTTTCAGCCCGGGTGAGCCACTGGAATACAAGTCCTCTGGGAATGCCCAAAATAGGTGGTGGTTCGGTAGCTGAGGCTGCAGCCTGTGCTGTCACATCCTTACTGCCGCTTTTACTTAAACGAGTTGAAAATCTTTACAAAATTAGACAGACGTACGTGAGGCTCTGTCTCAAAAGTTCCTTCAGCTAAGAGTGTGAGAAGCAAGTTGCTGGTTGCTCGCAGTGAATAAGAGAAGATGTTTTCCATACAGCTGGGTCTGGAGGACAGAAGGAAAGATGTGAGACCTTGAAATAGGTAATAGTTAATGTCGTTTTCTCTCTGGCCTTGACAGATGCCCTCTTTTCCCCAGAGTTTTGACTTCTCTCTCCAGTCACACTACCCAGTTGATTCCTGATCTTGCTAGCTGGCTATTAATGTGGCTCTCTTAGAATAACATTGTTAATGTCTAAGCCATGCTATTTACCTGAAATGCTGAATTGCAAAAAAAAAAGCAGCATTTCTTAGATGTTTTGAGTTATTTGTGGTAAAGTGATTGGGAAAAAACTTTTCTGATTTTTCAGATGTAAAACCTTCCATTTCAGTGGATGCCAAGATGTGGTGGTTCTTGATTTAAATTCTCATGCACTAGTTTTTAAAATCTGTTTTATATACTTAAGGTGTACACTTGAAAACAGCAAAACTTGTACAGAATGGTAAATACTTATTTTGTAGGTAGTTAGCTGTTTGCTTGCTTGAGTTTATAGTAAAACATTCCTGGTGAATTTGCAGTGTTTGTTGCTGAATGTCAAATTGTTAGTGTGACTCCTTGAGATATTCCTCCCTTATGTTGCTGACGTTGCTGAAATGACATTTGTTTGGACCTGTTGTAACTGAAAGATGAATCCTGGTTTTGTTACAAAGGCTTTCAGCATTGCCATAGTGCGGTGAAACTTCCCATAAATGTAGTTGACTTGTGGTAAGTGCTGGAAAGCAGGTAATGAGCTCCACACGCCAACTCTGATGTCACTTGTCACTCTTCTGATCAGTGCACCGAAAGTGACCTCATGCAGCCTCCTTTTAGGAGGCCACAATTTGGTGAAAACCATTTCTTTTATATTTTCTTCCAGAAAGTTTTTTCTTGTGCGCCACACTCATGTTGTTCGACTTTGCATTGGTTGACTTTCTTAGGTAATCCTGTCCAGAAACTGCCTCACCACAACAGCTCTGAAACCTTAAACAAAAGTATATGAGAAGAAACTTGACTGGAACAGTGGTCACAAGACAGAATGGACACCAGTCCCTTTATGTATAGTATTTATAAACTTTACCTTACAGATGTTCTGGTGTTTTGATTTAACTTTCAGTTCTATCTAGATTCTTGAATAAACTGCAGAGCCCCTCTTTCTATTTGACCTGTTTCTTTGACCTCAGAATGGTGACGAATTTTAAAGTGGGTATCATTGTTGTGATGGATTTTTTGTTTGTTCAGTTTATTAATGAAAAAAAATATTCTTATAGAGATGGAAAAGAAGCAAGCCAGTATTAGTCTATCTGTGTGTCTTAATTCATAGTTACTGTATTATGTTAGAAACTGAGTTATGCAGTCTTGATTGATATAAGATCTTAGAATTCACTGACATGAAGAAAAAAACCCTAAACTGAAATTCTTGGGTTGCGCATGGGAATGGTAGCATCCTTCTCTAGTTTCTAATTCATGAAGAAACACACGCAAAAGACCTAAGTCTGTGCTCTCTTAGGTGAACTAAGATGCCCCCTAACCCTTGCTCTCTTTGTCCATAAGGGTGATGGACATGAAATCAGAATATGCAGGAAACATTTGCAAAGGAGTACCTATTTTTGATTTGTAAGATTTGGCTACCTTGCTCATAAACTTGGTGTAATACTGTAAAAGTTGTATTTGTAGATGATCTGATGCCCTTTCACCATTTTTTTGTGATTTTTCTAGCAATTATGTGCTTTGCCCCTCTCCCTCTGTTTCCTCCTCCTCCCTGAAAGTGCAGTGCTGGTAAGAAGTTGCAAGAAAATCTGGGAAAATAACGGCAAAGTGTAAGTTGCTGTACGGCCGTCTCGAATGGTGTTCTCAGTGGAGACTGAAATCCAGCGTGCTCTGTTAGAGGGGAGGAAAGCTGATGGCCAGCACAAGGGTTTCGGCCACGCTTGTGCTACCTGGTGTGAGGAGGAGCAAGGCAAGGATGGGGTGAAGGTAACTGGGCACCAGGCATGGGGAGGAGGCTGGTGCACTCCCATCACCCTTCTGCCCTTCTCCGGCAGGTTCATAATCCATCAGCAGATCTCAAGGAAATTGGAGAGAGGGATTCTCAAAGATAACTCCTGCAAGTGTTGTGGCTGAACCGAGGAGCAGCAGGGAAGCTGGTGGCTCTTCCCGGAGGAGCAGTGGCCAGCGGCTGGCCACCGGGTGCTGTGTGCCGGCCAGTGGGGAGCATGGTGCCAGGACAGCCAAGCACATGGGTCCACGTGGAGTCAGGTCTCATTAATTCAGCTGCTCATGGAGCAGCTTGTTTTAATTAAGTCAAATTTATGTCTATGAACACGGTGCGCAAGATAAATCTTTTACTAGTGTCTTGCTTGGAGCAGCAGCCAGGGAAGCTGCTCCGAGAGCATCGCCCTGCCTGTTCCCTGCCAGTGGATGTGAGAGTGCCCATGTTTCCAAAACAGCACCTGAGCCTGATTCTGATAAACGAGTAATTAAACAAACAGCCCCGCTTTTATTGCTGAAATGCAGCAGCTGGGCACTGTAAGACGCTTGGCTAAAATGGAGAGATGCTTGTTCCATTTATTAATTGATTTTGCTTTTGAACTTCTGTAATGGTTTTATTTTCAGTTACGTGTAGCAATCAAGATAAGAGGGAGAAGGGGGAAAACAAAGCAAAAAGCAAGTGAAGCCATTTTGTCTCCTCCTTTCCGTGCTGGTTCCCCTCTGTGCCAGCTCGGACATCCCCACGGGCGGGCTCGCCTGTGTGCAGGGCAGGTTTGTGTCCACCTCCATCCCCAATAGCGGGGGCTCTGCCTCCTGCCTCTTCATCGCCCCATGCAACCAGCCTCGGGAGCGGAGCAGCATTGGGGTTGGGCAGCGGGCTGGGTTTCTGGTGCTCGGGCGTGATTTCCTTTGGGACCCGGCAGCCCTTGGAGCTTGTTGCTTGCTGGGGAATTTGTGTGAAGGCACGAGGGGATGAGCAAGACCTCACTGACCTGCTCTCAAGGTGGTTTAGCAACTTGAGTTTCAGCTCGAGCAGAAATACACTTTGTCTTTTCCTCTCTTTCAAGTAATTAAAGAAATGGCATAGCATAAAGTTGAGGGAATGAACCTGTTAAAAGTGGTTGAGATGTGCTGTAGGGGAAAATGGTGGGAACCTTTTCTCCAGCCATGTGGGTCTCCTTCTTGATATCCCTCTGCACTTGATGGCTCCCTGTCCTTGTCCATGACCACTGCTCCAGCTGCAGCCCCGCCACCCTCCGTCCCCAGTCCTGGGGACAATTTGGGACCACCCTTTTCTGGATACCCGTTTTGATGTCTTTCCTTCCCTCCTTCCCTGGCCGTGGCAGCTTTACAATGTGAGCCTGAGCACCCCTACCACCGACCTGCAGCTGTGCCAGTCACTGTCATAAACTCTTCCCACTGCCTGGGTGGCCGCTGGTCGTCTCCTGAGCTTTGGCCCATTAGCCGTGCCCCCTCTCCATGCGCAGGATCCTCTTGTACAAATGATAACGCCTGCAGCTGCAGCGGATGGGTCCCTCTCTCTGAGCATCACCTAGTCCCCATTAATTAATGCTTTCAGGATCTTAAAACTGTTTTCTAAATTAAAATAAGATTTATTATGGAACCTGATTGTGGTGCCATCTGCATCATAGATGGTGCTGTGTCCTTGACTGGTTATCCTGGATAAAACCGCATTTCTGCTTATGTACATAGTCTGCAGAGCAAAGGGGTGATTTCAGCAGAGGTAGGCAAGCACGCATTAGCTTCCGGAAAGTCCACGTAAAAATGATTAATTTGTGGGTGAAATTGGACATGGCATTCAGCAGTGGCTTACTGTATGCAACATCCTAATATTAAATACCTTGACATCCGTGAATGCTTCATTTGTTAGACCCAGTTCTGCGCACTCAAGACGTGCACCCTGGGTTTCCCAGCGCTGCGCTGGCCTTTCACCCAGCCTTGCTCCCCCGCTCTTCCCTGCTCAGCGGGTCTCCACTTACGGCGCACCGTGCACCAAAGGCTGGTTATTATCCAAAGGTAAAAATTGTTCTCCAGATTGGTGTTTTGCCTAAACCAAAGGCTCCGGTCAGCCTTCTCTCACTGCCAAAATTTTTGGTCCTATTTTTCTTAACTTTTTTTTTTCCTCATTAGTATTTCATGTTTCTTACCTGCCTGAAGCCAAATATGTTCTTTTTGCACCAATAACCTTGTTTGTTTATTTGTTTTTCTCTTGTCTCAGTCCTTCTGGAGGTGAATTTTGAACTTTTCCCTCTCCATTTTCCAAGTGCCAGGAGTTTTCAGGTCAGAAACTCATTCTGCAACAGGAATTGAGGGGGTTTATTGTTATAGGAAGCAGGGGTTTTGTGGGGATCTCACAAATTCCTTCCCTGGTGGGAGTCACGGGGCAGAAACAGGGGGGAAAAAAAAAGAGCAAACAGAATGACTGGTTTCAAACTTTGTGGATTATACCTTTTTGTCCTCCTTTTCATTGCCTTGATTTTATGTGTGTATTTTTGGTCATGGATCTGAGTTTTTACCCAATGAGATTTGCTGTAAAATGCACTAGATTGCTTAACAATTAAGTAACTTGACAGCATTTTGATTTTCTTTCTTTTTCATATATTTCAAAATTTTTCCAACCCGTAAATCGCTTTCTACCTCTTCATACTTTTGGCACTATACCTTTTTGGTGAGGTAGCTGGAGCAAAAGGATCTCTAATCTAGGAGGTAAATATTTTCTCTTCCCTTTCCACATTTCAGTGTCCCAGCTTTACTCCTGCACATTTTTTCCCCTGCTATCCAAGATTGGCCGCAGAAGCTAAACACTGGGGGAGCTAAATGAGATTACAGCATCTCTTTGGTAACCTTTCTTAGTGAATGGGCAGTTGATCTGCCCATAATGCAAAGCACTTAATGTATTGAAGCATCTAAGAAAGCAAGCTACTAGTTCACCACTCAGAGTTCAATTCTCGGATAATAACATTTATTTATAGGGAATAAAGAGTTAGTTCTGCGATGGCAAAGTAGATATTGTCACTCAAAGCATGGTCTTTTTATTAACCTCAGATTTATATGGTTAAGTAATTGTTGTATTAGTAGCACTTCTTGAGTGGTAAGGAGGGGAAAAAAAATAAGACAGATGTTTGTGAACAACGTGCTCCTTGTTTATTTTTCTGCACTAGGCTGGGGCTAGTAAATTGGCCCACTGTCACGGGGCTGCGAGCCATAGTGAGCTTCAGCTCGGCAGCCGGAAGCTTGAGATGCTGCAACTCATGGGCCATCCGTGTCCTGTGTTTCTTTGTGTGTACGTCTGTCTGGCCTTTCCCGTGCACAGCAAAAGAGGGGGGGAAAGTCTGTATGGAAGTGCTAGGTACTGAACCTCGGTTTTCTTGAATAAGCCGGCCGACAAAAATTGTTGCTTTCTGCTGCTTGTTTATGTATCTCTTTGACTTTCTGTGGAAGCTGGACATGTTTCTCCAGAACAGAAACGTACATATATTTAAAGAATGCAGAGCTTGGTAGTAACACAAACAGAATGCTTCGACGTACTTTTTTTTTTATTAGTATGATACTGTTCCTGTTCAGGTTTTGAAATGAAGGAAAATTCTGCGAATATTTCCATTTCTACTTTGTTCTTCCAATTTCCATAACATTAAAATTAGAAATGTCATAAACTTGGTATGAGGCTAAAAGCTTGTTACAAAATAAGACAGGAGGATATTCGTAAAAGGAAAAATATTTAATCTATCTTCTTCATGGCCATTTTCTTAAACCTGAAGTAAACATGGTGAAATTGAATGAATTGCTATTAAGCAGGCTCCTCTGCTTTCGTGTCACGTACCGAACAGACAATTGATGGCATATTTCCAGCTGGCAGAGCTGTCGAAAGGTAGCATGCGACTTCAACTCCATTTCCCCCCCCCTTTTCAACATATGATTGTGCAAGTCTAACTAAATTCATCAGAGAGTAAATATTCATTCAGTATGTAAAATAAAGAATAAATCTGCGAGTTGGATTCAGTGAGTAAACAGATTATCGCACTACAGGGTTTTCTTCAATACAGTGGGTGCTTTAGACGCACAGATTTTTCAAAGCGGATGCGATGATCAACTTGGTGTCAACCGTTGGAGTTGATACTCAGTCCTTTTAAGTCTCAGTTTTGCTTTTTAAGGGCTTTTTCTGGGGAGGAGGAGAGGGGCAGGAAAAAGGGGTTTGCACAGTGTTTCCTAATGCACGTGTCGAAAAACAGCCCATTTAAATCTGTCGTCTTTTTCAGAACTAGTGAAAAACTTCAGTGCGTTCTGGTGGCTGTTATTTTTTCCACATAAGGTATTTTGTCTGGGACTAATAATGGTGTTTGCGTTTGCTGCTGGTTGCGTCTTGATCGTGTTTTCCCAAGCATTAGCTGCTTGTCCGAGCATTAGCAGCTTCTCACGGCCTTCCTCTTGTAAAATAGCAGGAGGTGATAATCTGACCCAAATAAACGAGTAACAAACTGAACTCCGCTTGCCTCCATGTCGAACGGGTGGATGAAATCCTGCCTTTCCCCTCTGGAAATAGCTCTGGTACCCCTGGGCCTGCTGTGCTGCCTGGGGATATTATAGCATCCCAGGAGTACTTCAGAGGGCTAAAGCAGCACCATGGATGTGCAGTCTGTGAGCAGCACCAGCTTCCCAAATTTTAAGCGGAGACTTACTGTGAGACTCTGTGTTGGGAGTATATAGCTCTTGGTGTAGACTGTGCTGGTTGTGAGATATTTTAAGACCAAGGTGTATTTCTCCCGTGCTTTCCCCGTGAACGTTTGTGCCTAGTGAAAACAGTTAACATCAACCCAAAACAAGCCTTGTGACTGCCTGTGGTTTAGTTTAGTCACATACCAGGGACGAAAAATCATTGAATTGCTCTTTTCTGACATGTACTCCTTGAAGGGAGTTGGTGTAAATTTAGTCAGTTCACTTTGTTGAGTATCGAGAGCAGTGTGATATGTAAATAAAGCTTTATCAGACGAGATAGATTTAAAATTCCACAGTTGGCGAGGAAGCGTTAGTGGTATAATATAATACAAATATTTACACAGTAACTTCTAAGTCTTCAATAAGTGCTTAGTATTTGAAATATGTGTTGTGAAAACATTGACTGATTAAGCCGTACCATTGCTGCTACATCTGTATGCAGCAACTTGTGATGGTTAGAACGCAGGAGTCACAGGGAGGAGTAGGTCACCTAGCAATGCAAAGGCATTTAAACAAGTCACACTTTTTTTTTTTAAATATTTAATTAGGATTCAGCACAGTCTGCTCTCCTAGGCGTACGTAGCTCCATCTCTGCATCCTTTTTTGGAGACGCCGCTCCCAGAGGCGTTGCATTCATGTAACGTGACTGGATGTAATCATGTGCCCAGTGCATCTATGACCGCTCCAGTAGCTAAATTGAGCTAAGTTTGTGCCTGCCCACAACAGGGAGTGTAAATCATCACTAGTCTGTCCCTCCTCCCTGTATCTGTCAGGGAGATTTGATAAGGAATTGCCTTGGACTGTAATGATAGATGGTTAATCTTTTGCCTGCATGCAGCCTCACAGGAGCGGTACTGGGCTCTAGTCGGTCCGCTTGTTTTGCTGGGAGCAGAGGCTGGCGGCGGTGGAGATGCTCTCTTCGGGTGGGTGTATCTGCCTTGCCCAGTCCATCATTGCATTTAGCCTCCAGTTCCAATATTACTCATGAGTGAGCTCACAAAACAGTAAAATCAATAGACTGCAAATTAAAATAAACAGAAGCACAGCTCCTAAACTTGCCTGGATGATTCTCTGCTGCCACCTCATTTGCCAAGAGACTGCGAGAGCTGATCCACATCTTAAAATGTACTGCTGCTCTCTAATCCAGTCTTTGGGTTTGTCTTTTTTTTTTTCTTTCCCCTGCTCCTTTTTTCCACCCCTTTTCTGGCTACCCTGTTTCACCTTCTGCAAGTACACAGCAAAGTGGAAAAACCAGAGAGGTTTGGTGTGTGCTTAAAGTGTGAGGATCGGATTGAGTTTATTGTAGGCGGGGTAAGTATGGTCTGTCCTACAAATCACAGCCTCGATTACGGTCTGCCTTCAAAACTATTACTTCACTATGGCATTGCTTGATGTTGTGCTAGATAGGATTTAGGCAGTTCCTAGAACGTTTTGGCGTAAACCTGTTGTTGATAAGCTCTGCTCTGCCTAGACCCCCATGACAATTTAATTTCACTAAAAGCATCCTCTTCCACAGAGAAGCTAACAGCCAGCTTCCATCCGGCCCACAGTCTTTTCCCTAGAGAGGGGTGAAATGATGTGGCTGGTCATGCAGGAAACCCAACCCAAGTAACGAAATGCCGCTTCTTTTCCTATTGCAGGCTAATGCAAACAACCAGCACCTGGTGCTAAGGATGCATGGAGGGGTATCTATCAGCCTGGGCCTGCCTCTGCTCTCTCTCTGGGCAGCTGCCTGGGTCAGGCTCTGGCAAGGCTGGAGGTTGACACTGCTGCGTGGGATGGAGGGGTCCATAGAGGTGCCCTGAAATCCTAACTTGACGTTTGCTCCTGCTGCAGTTGCAGGAGGTTTTCATGTCCCTGTCAGTTGTGCTGGTAACACAGAAAGCTAGGTTGTGCAGGAGGAAGGTGAAACAGCAGGTGATTTCATCAGAAGGGGATGTTGCTCAGGATGGTTTAGCAGGTGGGTGATGTGCTGAGAAGCTTACCTTGCAAAGGTCCACCTTCAAGGTAAGGCTGCAATGCCTGCCCATCCCAGTGACACGAACAGGATGATTGCAGTGACCTTAGCTTGATGCAAATGAAGAGGGATGGGGTTTGCAGGGAGATGATGCAATTCTCATACTGCTCATGATGTTTTTGCAAGGCTAAGAGCAAATAATCTTGAAATGAGCTGGCAGTTTTATGATTGGGTTTTATGAGCTTTTATGATGTTTATAATCTGACATTGAACTTGCAGTTTAAGAGGTGAAAGGTTTAAAGGAACACAGTAGCAAAGGCGTACCACTAAATTTCTTCTGGGTGTAATTTTAACATACATCTTAGATGCTTCCCTGGCGTGGTGGGTTTGCTAAAGTATGAGCGATGCAGTTCACAACGTGTGTCACTGAGTAAAACTGAGTTCATCCTTATCACGTGTTCAGTGTAGAGAAGAATTGAACAGAAAATGTGACTTTTGCTTTCTCTAAGGAAAGGCGTAGACTGGAGGTAACTGCCTTGTGTAGCGTAATTGCCTAGGTCTCAGTATACAGTTTTTGCATTGCCACTTAAACTCCAGCCACAGAAATATTATATGTTGTCCATGCTCGTTTGTTTTCTTGGGTGTTTTTCTAATACCAGTAAAAATCTCAAGACCCCTGCAATCTTTAAACTGGAATTCTTACACTATGACCTTTCCCCCCATGGTACTTTGGGAGAAAATGAATAATTTTGTCCGCTCCTTGTCTTGCGATTCTGCATCCGCTTCTTTTGATGGATGTGTGCTTCAGAGGTCCTGCCTGCAGATGTTTGCGTAAGTACGGCATGAACCTGTTCTTACTTGAACCATCCATTTCTGTTTTCCTGCGTTATCTCGGATTGCTCTGCGGGGCTCGGTGAGCAGCAGGTTTGCTGCTGGCTAGCTTTTTGAGGTTTCTGCTAGGCACAGCAATGTATTTGTCTCCTGGTTCTTCGATTTGTAATGTTTTGCCTTTGATTGCTGCAGAAGGCATAAACAAGCCTGTCAAAAGCCTTGTTTAGCGCACAGATTCTGTGGGGGTGGCTGGCAGCCTCAGACCCTAAAATAGATTTAGCAATGAACTGAATGGCTTAAAACCCTGAGAATTTAATTTGATCTTTCTTGTTGCTTTAAATATTGGGACTGAATGAGGATTTCTCTAACAGAACAGAAGGTGAACATGTTGGTATGTGACAGTAATAGAAGAAGGGTCCAGACCTGCTGTCATTGAGATGCTCTTCTGCAATCAGAGACTGGGCTTGGCCGCTGGGTAGGGGCTTGTCTGCTGTACGTTGCCGTACCTGGGGAGGGGAGCGCCGTATCCTCTGATTTTACAGCATCCATGGGGGGTTGCTCTGAAATGCCTCCCTGGATGCTGTTGTGGGACAGTCACTCTGAAGCAGTCACTCACGGTTTCAGCGTCTGTTTGATGCCAACTTTGTGAACGAAGAAAGAAGAAGCTGCAAAATCATCTGTGGGTTCTTCTTTTTTTATCTTTTTTTTTTTTTCTTTTATTTTCCCCCCTTTTTCATGTAGCACCATGCAGTTTGTAATATCATAGCTGAGGTTTTCAGTTGTGGTGGTGTGAAGGTAACAATGATTTGGCTTCGACGTGCCGTAACAGCTGCAGAATTCATTGGAGCTTAGAAGCCTGTGAGTTATAGCTGTGATGCCATTTACAGCTTTTATGGAAGAGCTCTTAAATTTGTGAAACGTGTTACTTTTTGAAGTGCATTATATTTGTAATTTGAATTCTCTAAAATCCTGTCTGAGGGGAAAAAAAAAAGGCGCTTTGAAAATCCCCCTCTGCCCACTAAAAACATGGGCAACTCTTTACCAGGCGAGGAAGCAAGTCTCTTAAATTGAATGGTAGAACACATAGATGGATTTGTAAGTGCTAAAATGTCAATTAGTGCACTTAAAAGCTTAATGGTTGTCTTTGATGTGCTTCTAATATCTTCAGTAAAGTTTGAATGTTGCCATTGATCAGGGAGTGGAGGAGGGATGAGGGAATTGAACGCTAACCCCAAACCCCCGGAGCAGAGGGGCTTGTTCTGTGCCAGAGTGGGCACCCGGCACCCTGCCTGGGCATCCCCCCTGCCCTGGCACTGCCTGCCCAGAAACCCAAAGGAAAAATGATTGTGCCATTATTTTGAAAGTTCTCACACAGACTTGCTGGTTTAAAAGGGAAAAAAAAAAAAAAGATCATGGAAAGGTCAAACCTGATTATGTTTTTTCCTTATCAGTATAACACAGATCTGGTTGTTGTGAAACACCTGTGTGTTAAAAATCATCCTGTGCAATTAGGAAAGCCTGCTATCTCCATAAGAAAGAACTCTTTCCCCTCCTTTTCTCCACAAAACCTCCCAGCTGCCCCTTATCTTCTTAATTTAACTGTTCAGGGGAGACATAGTGTGGCTCCACAAGTCAGGGCAGAGCTTAGAGTTGCCAGTAGCCATTAGCTCTTCCTCCTCCCACGTGTTTAGGTTGTAGCAAGAAGTGAAGGTTGCATGTGGCCGAGCGGTGCTCCAGACTGGTTCTGTCTGAAATTCTCAACTTCGGTACCCTGAGTAATCTGCTGCAACTTCAATTCCAGGTAATGGCCTTTACCCTCCTCTGGCACTGGTTATTTGGAAAAATGTTCTGCAGGCCTTCTGGGAAGTCACTGGGATGCATTTATCTGATTTGTTACTGAGCAATTGCCTCACGGAGCAAATGCCGGTTTTATTGCTTGCTTCCCTGCGCTACTAATATACCATCATTTGTTTGCTGGGTAGTATTTTGGAAGTCAAATACATTTAATGCTGAAGGGCGAGCTTGGTAAAGCTTTAGAGTATAGGTTTCACTGATTATGTGGCTTATCTTTGTGCAGAAAATTTGCTGATGTAACTAAACTGACCTGAAAATACAGTTAGAGTAGCTTTAGAGTCTCCTCATATGTCTTCTTTAATTGGCTTACAAGTGAAGAGTGTACAGGTTTAGTTTACTTCTCCCAGCTTCAATGGATGCTTGTGTCCCCCCTGCCCACAGCTTTAAAGGATATTCTGCCAGTCGGGAATGTAAACAAGGACAAAAAGTGTCTGATAAAAATCTCAGGGTTTGGGCAGTACATGAAGCAAACTCCACATGTCATGCTCTTAGTGCAGTATCAGCACGTCCATCCCAGGAGCCTGTGTCAATATAACTGATTTAGCTCCTCATCCAGTTCGGTAAAAGTGATTCAGGCCCCAATATCCTGAGGTTTCCCAGCAATAGGTTCAGCACGTTTGACCCTATCATTATCCCTCCTGGGTTTAAAGTTGGACAAGATAGGTTGGGTTGGTTTTTGTTTGTTTGTTTGATTGGTTGTTTTTTTAAACATCTTCTTTTAAATCTGGTGATCGCCTCAATGAGGGGCATCCCGTGGACTGATGTGAAAGAAGAGGAAACAAATTTCCAAATTAAGGCAAGGGACTTCTTGCATAAACTGTTCTTGCTTTGGGTAAAATTTATGCAAGCTTGCAGGTCTGCCACTGTGTAAGTTACCCGGTGGGTAAAGTTTGCCATGGCGCGGCTTTGGCAATGCCACCATCCCACTGCTGGCCATGATCCTCTTGCAGGGGTTTGGTGGTGGAGCTACCCATGTAAGCATGTTCTACTGCACTGCCATCAAAGTGAGTCAGATGAGCCAAAACCTCCTGTTTCATCTCTTTAAATCAGCTCAACCCATGCATACTGGAAAGGTTTAAATGGGAGTGAGCGAGCCGCTCTGCTTGGCACAGGGTCATCCAGCAGGGATATGGTGACCTTCCGAATCTACAAGGGGACCTCCATCCCCAGCCTCCAGCCTGTTAAGGCTTCACGTTCTGATGGGCACAGCTGCATTAAATAATGTAGCTAGATAGATAGGCTTTGGGGTAGTGTATGTATTTCACCAAGGGAGCAATGCAAGTTTTATACGGGCAGATGCACGTTTTTGCTGGTATATACTACTATATTCCTATAAAGCAGATGGATGAGCAGATCTTTTCCTATTACAGGCAAGGCTTCATCATCCAGGTACCAAAGTTCTACCAAAGAAATGACGTAAGCGCTGACCTTCTGTTGTACTTGTGAGGATAGATGCTAAACACATCAACAGTACTCCAGCTTCTCTAAAATATTGATACCGCTAACCTTTCAGATGCTGTGAGATGCCAAAAAATTACATCTCTTTAAATTCCCCTAGAAATAGTGAAGGCAAAGTTGTAACACACCAGTTGGGTCTTTCTCTCTTTGCTACTACCTTGACACTATTTTGGCATGCAGAAGTGATTACTATTTTTCAAGTAAAGCATCAGGCTTTCTGTTTGAGGGTGGAAAAAGGTCTTAAGATAATTAGTAATATGCAGCAGGATTGGATTAGCCATATTAAACTTCACATCTGTAGGTCTTCTTAGTAGACATTTAAACTGCAGAAAATGCTTTTTATTGGACTGTATTCATATGGTTGCATACTGGAGCTTGAACACCTTATAAAAATATGAACTGAATCAAAATGAAATTAATTAGAATATATTTGAATTTAATTATCTTGAGCTGCTGAATACTCTCTGTGCATACTGGGTGTTATGTGTCTATCTGAAGTGTACTTGGTGGAGAGTTTTAATTAGAACTGGAGACGGAGTAAGAATATTTGGAATGTGAAATTTATAAATGGCAGCGATTTTCAGCTAGGAGTGCAGAGGGTTTTTTTTTTGGAGCTCGTTACCATTTCTCGCTTCTCTTTTTCCCTCTTCTTAATAAGCTACTTTTATGTTCAAATTAAAACCAGATCCTGAAAAAGAAAAAAAAAAATCCTGCTGTGGCTCTCGGTCTTCTGCAGCGTGATCAGAGTTGTCAGATCCACAGCTGCAGGAGATTTTTACCTTTGTGTGTTTAATGGCTCGTACTACTCTGTTCTTTGACGGTATCGTTTAACCATAAAAGTGCAGGGCTGTGGATGGCACAGGACATGTGGCTGCCTTGACTACTGTCTCAGATGTCGGACATGCCAAGACTCAAAGAGCTGATTTGGCAGCTGCCCAGCAGATTTTTATAAAGGCTCAGTTGGTGGCCAGAAACTCAGGCTGTCAGAGTTGTGTTATGCAATAAATTGTTTTTCAGCAGAAGTTTCTAATCCAATTTCAGCTGTAGTTTTTTCGTAGTCTGTAATCAAAGATAAGTATACATTATTTCATGGTGTTTCAGAGAAGTGAAGACATGCAGCATAAGTGTCCCCCATGAGGTCGGTTTGTTTGTTTTTCTTTTAAGAAGGATTTAGAACTGTTCACCTACATGGGAAATGATGCTGAAATTATTTTGGTTTCTGCCCGGGAGGCACGTATCTGTATACAGCATACCCTTTCAAAGATAATGCAGTGTGCATTTTGGGAGATGTTCTCTCCCCCACCCCCTTTTTCTTTTTTAAAAGAGCACCAAATAAGGAACCTATTTATCAAGTCAGAGCTTTTGCTCAGGCATAGATTGGCTACAAGTGAGGGTCAGACAGAAGATTGTACTTTCTCAGGCTGTGACCTACGTGAAACATTGTCCCTCTAACAGATAACCCCCCTGTATATTTCCCTTTCATTCCCTTAAGATAAATTATTCATCGTAGCAAAAGGGGGTATGGTTCATCTGAATGCAATGAGATATCTGGAGTTTACCGTAGTTACATTAAAGCAAAGTGATTTTAATTTCCTGAATACCATCGGCGGTGCCCTCCCTTCCTTACAGTGACCGTCATGGTTCGGTGTCGTGATGGGCTTGCGTCCCTCCAAGCGTGGGTTGCTGCTAAAAGGGCCAATCCTGCCTTTTTCTCTGGCTCAGCAGTAGCTCCCATGCGGCTGTGTGGTCAGTAATAAGGGAGCTGATCTGGCTGAAACCAATAATTTTTCTTGTCTTGGGGTGAGATTTCAACTCTTTTCCCCAATCAAGCCAGTCAAATGGCTGCATATGGGCTAGTGCTGGCATCAGGGCTGGGGCAGGTGCATCCTACGTGGGGGCAGGTGAATTCACTTAAGCCAGTTATGAAAACTGCTCCCCCAGTCTGAGTAATTATCTTGTACCTTCACACCTCTATCTTCCAGCACTCTGCCACCCTCAGTTTTTTGTGGCTTGCTTCTGCGTGCTGCCAGCTCTCGTCAGAGCCCGAATCTCTGGTGCTCTGGTTGCAAAATATTTGATTAGATTCCTGGTCTGGCCTAAGAAAGTCATAACTGTGGAGTCACAGCAATTGGTGAGAGATGGTTTGAGTTGAAGTCTTGCTGTAAGTTGATAAATAAGGAAACTTTAGACCTGGCTTTACTATGAATTTGTTTGGGATTAGCTTTTTTTTTTTTTTTTTAAGTGTTTATCTTGTGTCGTGGTTTAACCCCAGCTCACAACTAAGCATCACGCAGCAGCTCACTCACTCCCCTGCAGCAGGATGGGGGAGAGAATCGGAACAGTGAAAGTGAGAAAACTCATGGATTGAGATAAAGACAGTTTAATAGGTAAAGCAAAAGCCGTGCACACAAGCAAAGCAGAACAAGGAATTCATTCACCACTTCCCCTGGGCAGGCAGGTGTTCAGCCATCTCCAGGAAAGCAGGGCTCCATCACACTTAATGGTGACTGTCCCTTCCTTTCTTCTTCCCCCAGCTTTACCTGCTGAGCATGACATCATATGGTATGCAATATCCCTTGGGTCAGTTGGGGTCAGCTGTCCTGGCTGTGTCCCCTTCCCAACTCCTTGTGCACCCCCAGCCTGCTCACTGGTGGGGTGGGGTGAGGAGCAGCAAAGGCCTTGGCTCTGTGTAAGCACTGCTCAGCAATAACGAAAACATCCCTGGGTTATCAACACTGTTTTCAGCACAAGTCCAAACCATAGCCCCCATACCAGCTACTATGGAGACAGTTAACTCTATCCCAGCCAAAACCAGCACATCTTGGCAGGCCAACACGGGAAACGATGTCTTGTAAGCTTTCACTAGTTTCGTATTGACTAGTAGTTTTCTAGAAGTGCAGAAACCATGCTGAGGCCTCTGAGTTTATGTAACGGAAACAATTAAGACACAAACCTGCTATTTTTAAATATTTCATTATTAGGCTTACGATAAAGTTAGGAACTATTTTTTATGCCTCAATTCTGGGAGCCGGTATGAAGACACTATCTACTAGTGTTTAGAAATTTTGATTGTAAGTCTTCTACCCTAATAGAATCTTGCAAGAGCAGGTTGAAGCTCGATGGGCTCAGAAGTGCCTGAGGCCTTTAGTGACCCAAAACCCAGAGTGTTTCTCTCCCATGCTGCTCTTAAAGGATTTGGTCTGAAAGGAGGAAATGCAATCCTTGGTGCATGAGGAGGCGGCAAACTAGTGCGAACCAACAGGAGATTGCAGAGGATGAAAGCTGAAGGAGAAATGCTAAAGCGGGAAGAAGAGACTTTTTTTTTTTTTTTTCCCCTCCATCGTTTCTTTGCCATG
>VXBL01008665.1:417251-435990 GCA_013400195.1 Aramus guarauna
TTTTTTTTTTTTTTTAAAGTTGATGGTGTTGGTCACTTCGTTGACATAGGAGATAGTATGAACTCTCCTGCCTTCTGGTGTGGATCGCTGATGGGGTTTTTGGGGTTTCCAGTGGAGCATGGCAGCGTGCTGTGGTACACTTACTTGAATAAGGCCTACCTAGAAATGTTAATCGTTTTGCTTGGCAGCCATGTAGCCCATGAGGAATTTGAGGGCAAGAATGCTCAAATAGTGATTTTTAAAGACCCCAAGACAATTATAGGGATTATAAAAATATGATGACTTACCTGATCTCACTTATATCTTTATATCAATTTGCTGACTTAAATTATTTGAATGCTAAAACCTTTAGGGAAATACTTTTCTAGGGAATTAATCTTTTAACTAAAGCAAGTACTAAATATGACATACACTGGTATTCCTTTTGACAATATAGTATTTGTCTCCTAAAAATAGAGTAGAAAACGTATGCCTCTTGGGCCAAATTCCACTTTGCTTTATGCTGAGATAAATTCAGAGTAACTGCATTGTTATCAATGTACAGCTTCACTGTAAGGCTGCAAAAAATGCAAATCACTAAACCAGAGGAAAAAAAATCCTGAGCCAAGAGGCACAAACCAAGGCCAAAATGGCAACAAGAGGAGTTGGTTCACAAAACTTACCTCTTAAATTTCTGCAACATTTGATTTAGTGGTGGTGTTTGGTGTCCCCCCGTGTCCTGTCCGTCCCCCCGCTGCCCCCCCCCCCCCCCCCCCCCCCTCCGCCCTCTTCCTCTTTTNATTATCTGGAGAGCACTTCTTGGCTGTGATAAATTTCTCCATAAGGCAGTCATTATGACAATTTTAACAAATAAGTTTCACCTCCTGTCTAATACCTGGTACATGGCTACTGCTGTTTGCAAGATAAGGAATTAGAGGGACTAATGCTCCAATTTGATGATAATAGTTATGTTTCTGTTCTCTGTTATAACTGGTTGAGTTTAGGCTGCATTTTGTTACATGATTTTTTTCTTCAGCTTCTGTCCTTTTTAATTACAAACAATCTGTGTAGCCCTAGGCTTTCGGGTTTTGTTTGTTTTGGTTTGGTTTCAGATGTGTGCAACTAATGTCCCCTTTCTGTTTCCATCTCCTTTAGGATGACAGCGATGGGATTCCCTGGTCAGAGGAGAGGGTGGTGCGGAAGGTCCTTTATTTATCTCTGAAGGAGTTCAAGAACGCACAGAAGCGGCAGCACGGCGATGGCATTAGCGGGAGCCTCAAGGCAGTAAATGGTGAGCTGCCTCTGCGGTACCACTGGAAGGACTTGGTCCTTTTCAGTGCAGTTCTGCTGTAGTTAGGAAGGAGACCGGTGCACCATCTGGCGTGCACCGTGCCCTTCTGATCTGCACAGAACAACTTGTTTCTGAAGTGCTTAAACTGCCCGGTTTGAACAATCTATATGTTTTGATTTCTGGTGAACTGATTGAGATGGGGATCTGGGTGGAAGGTAGGTGTCGGACGGGAGGACAGGGATAGGCTGCTGTTTGGTAGAGAAGGAGGCTTGTCTGGTCAGTCTGCTCCCTGATGTGCTGAGTGCGTTGACTGAGAAGGTATCCATTTAAAGGTGATTGGCTTCGAATACCTTGAGGAAGGACAGTTGCACAGAATTTACCTACTCTATGTCATTTAGATGCAAGAAACTGGCTAACCAGCATCTGCGTCTCTGGAATGATCTCAGTCCACGCCGTCTATTGTCCAGAGGTGAAGTAGCATAGAACTTACATCAAAAGATTTAAAAGACTGAGAGGACACAAATGCTGATACACTGGACTCCCCTAGTTTAGCAGTTCACAGAGGAGTTGTTTAAAGGTTTTAAAAGGATATGCAGACAAGCCTAAATGACAGGAGCTTGAAATGAGTTTAATTTTATTTTTTTAATCCTTTGACCAATTATTATCTCTTGCTCCCCCTTCCCTTACAGCTTGCTTAAAAAAGCTATGGTGTCCTGAGAGGTGCATATAAAGTGTGTCTCTTTCAGATTCACTCCCTGTCACAGGACCCTTTCTTGAAAAGGCTTTGTCATGCTGGCTTGAGCCTTGAAAGTGATGACTAGCAGGATTCAGATTTCTGGGCAGGCTTACGGTTTTCTCTTCACTCACAAGAGCTTATTTGTTTCTTTATGGAGGTTTATGGCAGCTCCTTTTAGATATGTGCATAACTATACATGTGCTAATGCATTAAAGCAGCAGCTGGGTGCTTACTTGGTAGGTTATTCATATTTATATGTAGCTTGTGTTTTTGACATGGTGAGTCAAATTTCACTGCATTTTCACCGAGTATTATTGCCGACAAGGCAAAAACCTAGGGGAATGGCTGGATAACTACAGGGAGCGTGATAAAGTTACTGTATTGCATAAGCAATTGCAAACTCCTTAATGTGATTAGAGAAGACCTCAGACTTCTGAGTTCAGTAATAATACCAAATACTGATCTGATGGGAAGGGGCATCTAGCTTTAGCAGCAAGCCATTAATAAGCTTGGAGGTGTACACAAAACAGCGCTGGCTTTTTTCCCTCCAACACCTCTGCATCATTGATCTTCTGTCAAACACAATTTCTCTTGGAAAGTTTCTGATTCCATTGTGGGGGTTTTGTTTAGTCAAAGGAAAAAAGTCTAAAGGCGTGAAGCACAGTAATTGTGTGTTAGGAGGCTTTGATGGTGTGCCAGGTTACAGAATGACTGAGGTTTTTGTGGTGTCTAGTTTCTCCAAAGGCAGCTTAGATGAAAAGTGAGTTGGCTGGGAATGCTGTGTTGATGCAGGTACCAGACGCCAAATATGCCACTGGCTTCCTCTGGCAGTGGCACGGCTCGCGTCTTCAGAGCTTACCTCTTGCGTTGAGAACTGAGTGTTCGGTACTTTTTCACCGAAGTAGGTGATCAGTTCTTTGGGGGTTTGGTTGTTTTGGGTTGGGGGTTTTTTTTTGGTTTTTTTTTGGTTTGTGTTTGTTGTTGGTTTTTTTTTGTTTTTTTTTTTTTAAGCCAGAATGATACTCTGTGTTACTCTTACTGTTTGGTAAGTGATTCTTTAAATGTCCTGTCTCAGTGCTGCTGTATTTCAACATCACCATCCAAAAGCTTTTTTTATACAGTGATATTTGGAAGAATGTTTCATTATACAGAGAAAAAAGATTTGCAAAAGGGAGGAGGACTGATCTGGTGCAGTGACGTTAAGAAAATCTATTTAAACATACAATTTGTTTATTAAATCTTTTAAAAAAAATGTAGCCGTGTATTTTCAAATCCACAGGTCTCTGTGGACTGAGGAAAAAGCAGGTCATCCTAAGAAATTACCAAGCTATTCTGAATTTAGGGAAATGTAATATTTTAAGAGTGAGCCTTAGATCCATGATTTCATACTGTTGGAGTAAAAAATATTTCCCTGCATATGTCCTTTGTTCCAACATGCTAGCCACAACCAGTGTTTCTTGCTTGTTACTCCAAAAGGTAGCATGCAGTTAAATAGAGTTTTATGTGAGCGATCTCTTTATTAATATTCAGCACCCATAGCTCTCGGGGAAGAGGGCGGGGGGGAATCTAGCTGCAATAATTTGAAGTTAAATGTGTTCAGTCCCTCTGTAAAGTTGGACTTCCCTGGCTTGAAGTCTGGTTAGGATGCTTTGCATTGCAAATGTAGAGGAAGGTGTAGGGTTTGCACTGTACAACCCTGTCACTGTTCCTTGTGAACTCTAAAGGGTATTGCTCCTTCAGCTGTTGAAAATTGGTCACCTTACAGTACCTGGCAAATGTAACCACTTCCATGAGTGGGAAGGAGAGGTCTGAGTGAGGTTCAAGCTCTCTGAGCTCCCTGCTCAATGTGAAAACGTAGATTGGTCTCACGTACCACCGACTGCTCAGGGGACTACCAACAATTAGGTAGCAAGATTTGATCTTAGTGCCACCATCTGTAGTGCAGAGAGAGTTTCTTTGTTCTGGTTTTGTAACTGTCATCCCTTAAATTTATTTATTTATAGATTTGCAACATGGAATTTGTTTCAATAAAAAGTACTTTACTTTTGGCAATAGAGGAAGGTAAAAGATGTACCATCCCCTTGCAACTGGTGTCTTTAAGAAGTTTTTATGGATTTGAAATGGCTGAAGTTGCATAAACATGCTACAAAAGTTGCTTTGCCAGCATTTGCAAAGCTACAACTAAACTTGTATGAAAATATTGTCAGTGATATTTCAGCTGGTGACTACAGTAGTATCGTGTATGATTTGGTAGCTGGAATAATGGTACCTCCTTGATTGGCAGTGCAAAAAGCAAGTTAATTTTAAATGTGAGAGATAAACCCAGTAACGGGAGTCTTTTCTGTACTAAAGTTTCTGCAGGCTCTGAGATGGGCTGGTGGTAGCACAGAGACAATTCACTTCCATGCCTCTGCTGAATACAAATAAAATAAAATTTAAATAAATAAAACCTCAAGTTACTTTTGGAGATTATATGTACTATAATACCTAGCCTGTCTCCACCTCACTATTAACGATATTTGTTATCCTGACAACAGTCCTGCCATTTTCAGTTTGTGGCTGTGAAACCTTGTTCCTTAGGAGGTTCTGATTAAAGTAGCAGGGTTTTGTTTGGGGGCAGTGGTATATTTCAAATGTTCTTACTCCTACCTTTTTTATATCTCCTTTTCATCTGATAATTTTTGCTTACATGTTTGTGCTGCCAGTTATTTTTTATCCTAAACGTTTTTCTCCTTTCTTTACTCATATTTCCTCCCCCACCCCCCAACTAGAAGGATTTCAGAGAAAGACGAGCGGGTGTATTATGGCTGTTGTATGGGTGAATATATTGCATGCGTGTTTATGTTGACTCTAGATATTTGCAGAGTACAGAATGACACCCTACAATATGCCTTTGTTTGCTACGTGTTCCTCTCCAGCATGTGGGAATATAAAAGCTGAAGGAGGTGCTTCTACAGGTTGTCAAGAAAGCCTGTGCAGCCCTAAATGGGATGCTGGAACTCTGATTATGGAAACAAGGTCATGCGCTGGAAAACCCAGAAGGGCCTCTTTAGTGATTTTGATTACTTTTGCCTGTCATTTGCGTTAGGATTTTAAGAATAGGGATTGGTGTTTGGAATAGTGATACCAATTTTCAGAGATCCTCATCTAAAAGGAAAACTAATTCCCTCAGGAAATCGTTTTCCTCTTGTGTAACTTAGAATGTGAGATAAGGCTGTAAAAAAGGCAATGAAAGATGTAATTATTGCTTGAGTTCTGTTTATGAGAATAAATCCAGTACCCTCAAAAGAGTATATCATAAAGCAAATTTTTATGACATAAGTTTTTAAATTCTATTTTTCAAAACTTGCGATAAAGAAGAAATTAGTGATACAGAAGTGCTAGCATTTCATAAATGGAAAGAGTGCCAAAGTTTGCTTTTTTTGTTTAAGGTGGTTAGTTAATCTACAGAGATGACAAACCAGATGTTAGAATTACTCAAGCAGATCATGCGTTTTCACCAGTTATACTTTGTCCTAGAAAAGTGTCATGACAGTTTCCAAACATGCCAGCTAGGTTAAGCTTGTGGCAAGCATGATCTAGTTGGGAAATCAAATGTGTGGGAGGGAATGCTTTGGTTCAAGGCAGAAGTTGGAAGTCTTGCTCATTTAGTAAATAAAGAGATGAGTAAAAATATGTAATATTTCTGTTCTAAGAGATTTCACCTTACATTTAGGGTTATTAAAGCCATTTATTCACTTTATATGTGTTCTTTAAACAGAGAAGGAACAAAGTCAGCACTTTGGAGGTGGTGGTGGTTGATCCAGAGTCGGCTGTGGTACCCCTTCCTCCCTTGTGCTGGTCTGCTCCAGCCCTCAGCCGTTCCCACACACAAGCTAACGTGACTTTTGTTGGAGGCTTGCTTTTTCCAAACATGAAATGTCTGCACATAGAGACCGGAGCCTCTGAGGCAGCCTGTGGTGAGACCACAGTGCCAGACCCAGCAGCAGCAGCCTGCTCCAACGCCTGGGTCTGCCCATCCCTTGGCTGCTGCGCTGGCTGGCCAGGCTGGCTGGGGCAGGCAGCAGTGCCACCTGGAAATAGCTGTTTCTGTCATTGCTGCATGGATTTTCAAGTGTTTCTTGCTTGCTGTTTGGAGGTTTCTGTTGACACTCCCCAGCAGCCCATGTTGAAAGAAAGGTGCCCAGTGGTAGGGTGGTGTGGGGCTGGGTTCATCCCACTCAAACTTGTTGGTGAAACCTCTTTTCCCTGGCTGTGTAAATAGTACCCCAGGTGTGATGTAAAAATTGTGACAGACGTGGTAGAAATGCCTAAATACAGCTGAGCTGAGTGCTTCAGCTCTGTGCCGTGCATTATTTGCCAAAAGCCAACTATGTGGTGGTGGCAGCAGCTGCCAGCAGAGCAACCACGTCTTCTCTGGTCTGAGGCCATGTCTCTTCTCTTCCCAGTTGCACAGATGAAAACACAGCAGCCCTCGAGTGCTGCTGTCTCAGCTGTGCCCCTGCATGCCCAGAGCGGTGCACACCTCTTTCCTCCCTGGTGCAGACGTGTAGGCTGGACCACCACCCTGCCTTTAATCGTGCACAAGAAAGTAGCCCTCTTCATTCACTGTGATGGTTGAAATATACTGGTAACTTCATCTCTCTTTTCTGAAGACTGCAATTAAATACTGGAAGAAGGTTTTATGCTAACGTTTGTCTAGGGAGCTTTTCACTCCATCAGTGATGTGAAATTGCATTTGTTGACAGCGGGTAATGTTTGTCTGTCTCCTAAGCTTTAGTAGAAGATTGTAAGTGTGCCAAGGACCCTTGTCTGTGTAAGTGGATTTTTAAAATGCGTTTACAGAAACAGAAATACCTCTTTCAACTTTGCAATATTTTCCCTTTACGTTCAGAGTAAACAGCCTTTTTGGCTAGTTTTAAACTGTGATTAAATATAGATGTTTTCAACTAAAAGGTTCAGAAAGTAAGTATTTGAGCAGATTTGTCATGGCAGTCAACATCACTTTCACTTTGGTGCTTGCTGTCAAGTGAATTTAAAGATTAACAAATAAATAACAGGATGTTGGGGTTGGGCTCCATTGAAAATTTCCAAATCTCTTTTCCTTTCTTTGTTTTTAGAACAGAATTCATTTTCAAGCCTGCCAGAGACTTGCTTGTTCATTGGCTGACACAGGCTCTTTTTGCCTTTTCCATCATCGCCAGTTACAAAAAATCTGCAGGCCAAATTGTGCCCTCAGTGATCTCTACCCAATTCGATTATGTCCAAATTGTGCTCCTATTTTAATACAATTTCAGTGTTTGGCAAGACTGCCAGAAAATTTTCTCTTGCAGGACATCCGTCATCCTTTTTTTTTTTTCTCAAAGATAACAGAGGTGGATGTTTTCTTTAACCAGAGAAACAGTGGAATTGTGTAATTAATTTTCTTAAAACTTCATTTCATGGCCATCTAAAAAGAGTTGCTATTGCCCCTGAGTGCATTTCTAGTCAAACTAATTCTAAAAATAATTTTTCCTCCCTGCATATTGCTAATTGTAGGTAATGGAAAATGAAAATGGCAATGAATAATCTGCAGAGGCGCGTGCATGATCTGTAGGAGACAGAGTTATTGTAGGTCTAAAATAAATAACAGCGAGGAAAGGTGGAAAGAGTTCAGCGGCTGCTGATGGGTCTGGTGTCGCCCCCCTTTTCACCTCCTGTCTCATGCGGGCTCTGCCGTTTGTCTGCCCCTGCAGTACAGCTGGTTTAGCGGACTAAAGTGGCAGAACACTAGCCCAGAAAAATGATTAAAAAAAAAAGAAATAATTTTCTTCTGGTTTAATTAACTATACAGGTTCATCAAGAGGCCGGATGAGCACTGAGTGCTCATTTGCTGAAAATGAGGGGACAGAAAACCTCGACTGAAAACTGAAGAAGGAGGAGACCAGACTCATCCCTTTTGATAGTAGCGAGCTGCTTGTTTGGCATGGTCATTTTGTCTAACCACAGCCTTAGGATTGGTGCAGTTGTCTCATCTAACTGCAGCCTCAGATGCTAGAAGGGACAACAGTTGCCAGAAATAGGAGCAAATAAAAAAGATGCGGTTTAAGAATTCATTGAAAAGTGCTTCACAAGTGTAGGTGTTAGATGCATGTATTCCTTTGGGGCGGGGGGGGAGCGCCACACGACTGATAGAGTGGTGAAATTCATTGCATATACTGTCCAGGAAACAAAACTTTGCCTTTAGCCCCAACAGGGGACAACTTTGTTTTCCTTGACTCAGGGTCTTTCTGCATTAGCTGCTGCTTTGGATTTATTGTTTGTATCAGCAGTCCAGAGAGCACCCTTGAGTGTGGACAAGCAAACTGCTTCATTCTTTCTTTGGCAGCCATAAAATTCCCAGGCAGCCTAAGTTTGCACCCTGGCATCTTTTTGACTGGTACATACAGCCAAAAGGGGGGTGGTGGTTTTACCTCGTAGGATTGCCAGCTCTGTCAAAAATTGTACCTTTTGTCAATTCTAGTTTACTTATTTTAGAAATGAGAGTTAAGACATAAATTATGCAAAGCTGATTTTTTGACCTGTAATATTGAGAATCTAAAGTGGTGCATGTAACTCAACCATTTCTTTGGTTGACAGGTAAAGAAGTTTAAATTTGTTAGTATTTTTTTTAATAACTAGATTTTTGTTGGGATGTTAAAAACCCGAAGGATCTGCTTAGAGCCTTGTCCTTCGAACTGACAGGTCAGTGTGGATGAAGTTCATACTGGTGATCTGCTGAGAACTCGTGGTTTTGATCATTTTCTCCTGCTGTTGAGCTGTGTTAAGAGGAGGCAGTCAAAACAAAAATTAACCAGCTGTTAAAGGTGGTATAAATGATGGAGTTCCACAGCATGATTTGTCTGGTGGATCATGTTGTCAAAAAGGATGGAAAATGTGCACAAAGTGCAGATCCAAAGTGGAGATGAAGGCAGCAATCCAGCAGAAAACATGAGCAGAATGCATCTCTGTTTAAGAGCAATAGTTCTCAGAAAGCATGGAGGGGGGCGAAAGGTACTTTACCTCTTTCTGTCTCTCTGATGCCCAATGCTTATCATTATTATTTTAATGTTTATTAAAATGTTATAGCAGAGACCTGAGGTCTGGAAGTTGGAATACATAGCCGCTGTTGTAAAGAGGTTTTAAATTTCACTATTCCTGTTGCTCCCACGTTGCCCGTGATTGGCAGAAGGAAACTGTGCATTAAATAGCTAGTGTTTTTAATTTGAAGGACAGACAATAAGGGATAAATTATACCAGAAAAGCAGCAGGGAAAGAAAAAGTCAGTCATTGAAATAGCACATGCTATTTTATTAAGAAAATAGGAATGCAACAGGAAATAAAATCAGTGTCACAAGTAAAAGCAGAGAGAAGTTTCAGTCATACACACAGACTGTGTAATACAGATTACTGTAGTAAGTCCTAGGGAAATGCATTTTTTGAAACTGTGTCTGTGCTTAGCTTTGAATAAGGCTTTCACTAATTATTTTTATACTATAGCTTTGAGCTATTAGTGCAAGACTATGTTTTGTGGAGCACTCTCAAAGTATTAGAGGGAATGCATTTTCAGTCTTCAAGGGCCTGTCTTGTGTCTTACAACCTCCACAGCAGTTTTTCCTTGACGTAGGGGTGCATTTTAGAAATGGCTTGCTATTTGAAAGAATGGAAAGAGTTTGAGAAGTATTTGGTCCACCAGGATGTTCTTAAGGCCGTTAGGCTGTGTTTAATCAGAGCAGATGTCATGCGTGCTGTAAACCTTATCGTGTCAACCCTGGCACTAAGGTGGTTTTAGAAGAAAAACTAGAGGTTAGTGACAGATGGCTGTAACTGCTGATGGGCACAGTAGTCACTTCTGCAAGTTGCCTGACACAGCTGCCAATGCACCTTACTCTTCACCTCAAATACCCTCCGTTACCTGTGCTCCCAGGCTTTGACTTGTGAAGCGTACTGGTTGCCAGTCAAAATAGATTTGGGGATCCTTGTAGTGACGTGGAGCAAACTGAAAACATCAGTAGATTGGTATCGTGTTATTTTTAGGTGTCATCAACCCACGTTTGAACGTAGAATTTCTGCTGTGAAAAGCAAGAAAATCAGTCACCTTCTTGAGCAATGACACTCTTCAGGATTTAGTCACGTTCATTTCACGGCTCGTAACAGCCTGTGAGATTGGTCTGCGCTCTGAACTCATGCCTCCACATTTTGTTTTTTAAATCTTTTTGATTTAAAATCTCCAACAAACTGTTCTAACTGCTGTCTTTCGAAAAGTGATGATGATGAGAGGTTCATCACATAGCAGATACTTCCCAGCGCTTGTGGGTGAATGTTTTCCGGAAAATAAATATAGCTTAGCACATATACTGTTAAGTCATAGCAGATTGTTCTACATTGTAATTAAATGCGCATGCATTTTTAAATCTTTTTTGTGTGTCTGAGTAGCACAGATTTATTACATGCAGTTAATGTGAAGTTGTATTCAGAATTAGATGAATACACGTTTTCAATAACCTGCCTTTGATGTTCTTTATTTCCCAATTTAAATGAATTTAATTCTGTGAAGGGGGTGTCCAGTCAAAGGTGTAGGTGTAGAAGCCTTGTGCTTAAGGCGACAGGGGATGACAGTGACAAGCTTGACTCGCAAGTGTTGTTTCTGGTACATCTGAAGGAGTTTCCAGCTCCGACAGCTAAAGGCTGCTGAATTTCCACCTTTATCCATGCTGTTTTCTCCCCTCACAAGACTCTTGTGAGCGTTGCGATTGCAGTCGGGACCGTGTGATGTTTCATATCTGTCCACTAAGAGGCTAACTCATTCCAGATAAGCCTTGAACAGACAACATTCATTTTTTACTTTGCTCAGAATTTCCTGTGCTTTGTTCTGCATATGTTTGTGAAAGACTGCGTTATCTCTGAAAGCCTTCATCTTGTTTTCTTTATTCAAGCTATATGCTAAAATGGAAAAGGGAAGAGCTGGAAGGAGCCCAGCTAGAGCAATCCGCCAAGGATCCCACAGAGGGACAGAGCTGGCAGACTCCTGAAATCTCTTCAGCTGACCTCTGGTGCAATTTGGGAAGCCAGGAGATAAGCCACTTTTCCTGCAAAAGATTTGGCCTCAGCCAGCTGTTCCAAGTAATGCCCAAAGACCACACCAACACTTAATTGCATTTTTCTCCACCTTCGCTCATCCCTCACTTAGCTTCTGTAGCGATCTACCTTAAAAATATGCCAGTTCAGCCTCTTTCTTGTCTTTGTGTGCCTGTGTGTTAACAGATGTGTTAGAGGTAAATCACACTTAGACACACTTTTTCAGCCAGGTTGCCTCAAAAGCAGGTTCTCCCCCAAACACTTCCCTCAGACAGTGGTTGTCTCCTCTGGTGCTGTAAAAGGGGAAAGCATTTCGTGGCCAACTGTTTTTAAAGACACTCTGTTTACTGTGGCTGCAAAGCACCCCAGTGTTTTCATGTCGTGCCTGCTGTGTATGTGGAGAGACTGAAAAAAGCTTAAAGGTGATGAAAATGGCACAGAGGGAGTACAGTTTTTCCCTTTCTTCACAACATGGGAATTTTCTTTCCACTTCAGGGTGAAAATGCTGTCACAATGTTAGCAAGAGGGTGCTACAGCAATGGTAGAAGCAGAGAAAATGGTAGAAGAAGAGAAAAGGCATCTGGGTTGTACTGAAGCATATAGGTGCAGGTGTATTGGATGGAGAAGCTTGAAGAGGAATTTCATCCCCTTCTGTTTTTTCCTGACCCCTGCTCTCTTGCTGTGATGTTGGGATCTCATTTCAGAGCCTCAAGCGCTTTCTTGCTCTCTGGCCCTGTATGTGGGGAGAAAGCAATAGGGTTGCGCAGAGTCTCAAAACTGAGGTGTCATATGGGAGTGGGCTGGCGTTAGGGAGACGCATATTCCTGTTCCGCAGTCTGCATGGAGGACTTGATTCCCCTTCCCTCTTGTTGATTCCTGTGGTGCGTCTGTCCAGGAACATGCTGTTTCTTTTCCGAGAAGAGTTGCAACTCTTCTCTTTAACGTGGCAATTGACTTGACGGGGCAGTAAGCAAATACCTTTACTGTTTTGCCAAGATAATAAAATCTGGTGCTTTCTACAGTAGTTGTTCTGCCTCTTTACATCTTGGGAGGTCAGCAGTGATTACCTCCAGGTGGAAGCCATGAATAAGGGATAGAAGTTATCAGAATGTGACTTGAATCCCAAATCTTCTTGAAACAAAGTTGTTGCTACTCTTCTCCACTGCTCCCCAAAATCAATTGAAGATGGCCTTTTGTGCAGCAACAAGGTCTGTGGTTAGGGACTACTTGCCAAGTTTTATTTCAATGGAAACCTGTCCCAGCAGCTTTACCTCATCTCATTGTCCTGCAGGGATGAACTTCAAATGCTAGTTTAAGTTTGCCTGAAAATGACCTTCCTTAATTAAAATGGACAAGGCTGTCTTAGCTAAGTAGATAAACACATCCCATTTGCAATTGTAGATTTAAAGGCACTCTTTCATAGATTACCTTGACGCAGTATGGTGGTGTCCTTGAATATTTAATGTCTCATTAACAAGAGATCAGAATTGAGGAGTAAAAGTTCTTTGTAAAATGGGCTGATGTTGATCTCACCTAGGCTGGAGAAAGACTGTTTGATATAAAGTCCCCTTTGTGCTAGCTATGGAGGCACTCCAATAAAACTGGCATGCAAAGTCTTGAAGGTGGATTAACATCCAGAGCACAACACAGGGTTACATACAAATACTTTCCTCATAAAGTAGAATAAATGTGCCGTAAGTTAAGCCAATGCTTAGCACAGAAAACCACCTTTCTTTCTGTTATGGATCTAGGCATCTGCCATTAACAGCCTGGAAAGCAGACTTTTTTTAGAATGGTTGACTGATTGGAAAATGGAATTTAAGATACTGCCTGTGAACTTGAATATTGGGGTGTACAGGGAAGATGGTTTTGCAGTCCCTCAATTTCCCTGGTGTAGTTGGATGTCGAGATGATGCTGGATTACCATCTGGCTGGACCAAAATTATAACTGCTAAGTAAATTTCTATTTAAAGCTTCTCAAATCATCTTGGACTCAGTGGGGACAGTTGCAGGAAAACTTAGAAAGGAACAGACACTGCTGAGAAAGACAGACTACTTCAGTTTGTGCTTTCCTACTTCCAGGAGAAATTCTGCCAGTACAGATGAAGTACTCAGAAACTTTACCAAGGTTTTAGGAAAATTGCTTTCAGCTTTTGTCCAGTGACTGCTTTCCCACCTGACCTTGGTTGACCAGGTGGTTCTTCAGGCAACAGGAATCAGACTGAAGAAGGTGGCATTTTCCATGTCAGTTCTGTTTCCCTTTACTCAAGTTGAAGGCAATGGAAAAGGACTGTTTTGGTGTCGTCTTGTAACAGGAAGACTTCAGTTCCCTAAAGCATTTAGCATGGTAGGAAAAGGACCTCACTAAGCTTTTGATTTGTTTTTTGTTTTTCTAAAAAATGAATGCTATTCTGCAGCTTGAAGAAAGAAGTTAAGGAAAGGTGAGTACTCCTCAGCCCCAAGGTTTGGGAGCAGGTGGTGGTGCCAAGTTCAGTAGAAGGATTTGGGGAATTCTTCCAGTATGAAGAGGCAGGGAGGTGGCCTTTATAGGGGGCAGGTTTTGTCCTGATGTGGCCTGTTGGGAGAAGAATAATATTTTTGGAAGGCAACACCTACTTTCATAGGGAGAGTCCTGCTTTAACCCAGGTGGGAACGTGTCAAATGAAAATATGACTTCAGAGGAATTAACTGGTAACGTGTAAGAAACTTCTACTGATTGTATTAAAAAAGTGCCCCTTTTTGCCCCCAGAAGCTAATAGCTCAACTGAACATAGGTACTGTTTTGAGGAAGCAACTGGATGTGGCCCTTCTGATTGAGACCTTAACACAATGCTCATGCCTTGGTCACGGATTCATTGCAGGAGCTCGCACATCCATGGGAAAGCTTAGAGGTATGATGGCTTAGTATGTAGTCAGAAACTACAGTGAAAAAGGGACAGCTGCTGGAACCTCATGGGTTGCAGAGCTTCCCATGATGCACATTTTCCCCCTGAAGATTCATTGAAGTGTGACCTATGTTTTAAGACTACGCAAGCTACAGGGTTACTTTACCTACTAACTAGTGATGTGCAGCAGATGTTGCTGAATGCATTTTGAGCCATCTCTAGAAACAGAGCATCTCAAACCTGCTTATGTCCCTGAAACACTGATGTGTGGCTTGCTTCCGAATTGCAGAGAAACTCCTCCTGGTCCAAATCTAGATGCATCTGCGGCTGGTGCCTTTTGAGAGGGATATTCCTATTTATTGTGCTTACTCTCTGTGAAATGTGGGTCAGGATTTTTAGCTTATGAGTGCTCATAGGACAAATAATTCACAGATACTTCCATGTTAATACCAGAGAATTAGGAGGACTTCCTCTCTTTCTGTTTGCCTACGCTCTTCATTGTCTGTTGTTGTCCTTTTTCCTCCCTTTTAATTGGAAGGAGGAAAACATGGCTTCCTGTTTCTCTGTGTACTTTTCCTTTCCAGCTACTTGTGTTTTTCATTCTGTCTTTGTCCTCTTATTTTCTGTGCTCCCTTTGAAGCGGGAGGGTCTGTTCTTGTGCCGTGCCGTGAGGACAACTCCAGGCTGCTTGCTGCAGGCTCAGTGTTACAGTCGTGGAGATCACAGATTTCTTTTTTTCCTCCCCCCTCCCCCCCCCAAACTCCTGGGCCATCCAGCCTAATGTGAGAGCAGATTGGCCTTAGTATTTGGAGAAAAGATCTATAATAAGCACTGGGGACATGCTGGTAAAAAGCATCAGCATGGTATACCAGCTCAGTTGGAGTACTGACTGTACATTAATTCTCTAACTTATAATTAGCTATATTAAATTCCAATTTTCTGAAAGGAACCATTATCAAATAACATTCTGTTTGAAATCTCAAAGAAACATAAGGAATGAAAGCTTAGTCCTCTTACGCTTTCATCTTTCAGAAGCAATTCCTATCTCAACATCTTGACCTACATTTTCTTTTTACCCTCTCCAAGAAACATTGTGTGGATTTAATGTCTCAGAAGGGAGGTAAGGATTTTATGCATGTGTATGTGTTGACATATAAAGTTTGGGGAAAACAATGAGGCCTTCATGTCCCCAATGCCTTTTTTTTAATAACTTGAAAGTGTTTTCCATAATATCTCTGAGGTATATTTTAAGTTCAGAAAGAAATTAAATGTAAAAAGTCCACCCCGTTCCTTTACGAATGGTCTACTTTTATCTATCCTGCTTCTTCCAAAGCCTTTCCTGATTTTACATACCAGGAGAGAAAAAATTTAGACTCTCCTTCCTTTTCATATCCTGTTCACCGCTTGGGATCCAGTCATACAGTTTCTTTTTGCCATTAAATAGAATGAGTGGGCTTTTTTTTGGAGGAGAGGGGAGAGGTGTTTAAAATGATGTGTTTTTTCACATTCATTCTTGCCCTTACTGCATAGCTGTTTGGTGTTACTAATAAACAGTTTTACATGGGAGTTAAACCTTGAGCTGGGTGGCATGGGCGTGTGAAGAAGCAAAGGCTATGGGTGCATCAAGCAGCTTGTGCAGGTTATGGCCTAATTGAGATCCCAGCTTTGACGCTGACAACAATGATTCATGCTCTGCGTACTGCCCCTCTTCCAAAACGCAGCATACCTGGAGTGCTGCTTTCCCATTAAACTGGTCTATCCTCCCCTGTCGGCAGGGTGGCTCCAATACCCCCAGCTTGATGCCACCCTCCCTGCTTCATCCCACCATGTGGGACTGTGGTTGTAAAGCAGGACCTCTTCTCCCACTGCAGGATGAATGTTGCTATAGCCTTGCTCTGTGTGGGGACAGATTGAGTTCTTCTCCCGTTTATTCAGTATGGGGTTTTTTGGGACTGGGTTGTATTTTTGTGGGGGTGTTTTGGGTTTTTTGATTTTTTTTTTTTTTTTAGCACTTTCAACACGTGCAGCACTAAGCACATGCTAAACATTAATATTATTTAATAGTCTTTGTAGCTTGAGTTTGGCTTAGTAGAGATACCTTGAAACACAATGTAGGGAATTCTCTAACTGCAGGAAGACTTTTGTTGCCTGAACTGTTTCAGTTTAATATTTGTCTTTAGCTTTTTATAGGGTACTGGGAATGTACAGAAGTATTACAGCCTTTATTTTTGTCTCCCCCCTCCCCCCAGTATTGTCACATCATCTTGAAATAGAGTTATGCAGGGTTTTTTTGAATATCAATCATGTACTTTTGGCCCCAAATCAGGTTTTTTGTTTTGTTTTGTTTTGTTTTTTTTTTCCTGATTGTAGTAATACAATGGTGAACTTCAGCATACACACAGCCTCCTGGGTATATTTTGAAAGCTTGCTTACTGTTTTCATCCTGCATTTCTATGCTGTTCCATTGCACGCACCTCCCACCCCTCACCCTTATTGCTCTGATGCTGTACTTAAAATAAGATGCTAAGGAGTATCAGCCTTCGGTTACATGAATAGATGGGAGGAAAATTCTGTGCAAGGAATTCTTGGTTTTGGGGACAAAAAATGTATTCATTAAAAATTACAAGATAGTACTTTATCTCTTTTCCTTACACAGAAAAATAAAATCCTTAAATGCACATCACTGTGTAGTCTAGATTGCATGAGTGTATGTTGATGGTCATTCCAAGGTTTCTTTAAGTCAGGAAGCAGCTAATGTTTCACTTTCCCATCTGATGCCCCGAAACATGAGCAAAAAAACCCTGTTTAATAGCAGCAGAATACTTAATAGCAGTGGAATTTCTTTAACTCCTCCAGGGGGTGGTGTGGCGGGAAGTCTCCTTAATGTTTCAGAAGCCCTTTCTCCAGCATCAGGTTTTCAAGTGGCTGGCCCCCTACCCCAGCTCTCATCTGTTCCCCCTGTGGTTCGCCTGTAGAGTTCACAAAAGGGAGGTGAAAGTAAGGTTAAGCTGCTGGTCTCAAGAGCTAGAAATAGAGATGGAAATTGCTTGGCATATGAGGAGCATTTCCTTAAAGGCTGTTACAGCGCCAACATTTTGCATGCCGATGCTTCGGAGAACTGCATTAATGCTGGCGAGAATCAGTTGTATCCCCACTTAAAGTGAGAACGGTCTCAGTGTGCTCTCTGGCAGGTGGCTGAAGTTTATGTTGTCTGATGCCTTTAAGCTTGTGTCCCTCTTGCTTTGGCCTGTGCGTCATTCCTGTGGCAAGATATTCGGAGCTCAGTGGATGGCCGAGTGTGGGCTTTTCCTGCTTCATCCCCTCACCTGCTTTCCAGTCACTGCAGCACTGGAGCCGGTCTGGGAGGGCAGGGGTTTCTCCTAAGCAGCTTCCACCTACAGATTTATTTGCCAGCGTGTTTTTATTTCATGGCACGTGCCCAGCTGGTAGATGGCTGCTGTGCATCAACTACGGCTGCCACTGTCGGCATCGCGTAGGAGATGGTCTGGGATCCTTACCTTAGGCAAAGACTTAGTGCTGGAACAGAGGTGAAATGTCATTGCTCCCATGCACGCGTATGGCAGAACAATTTGTTCATTCGCGTCGGGCTTTCATATTGCACTTGTGATTTCAGTGTGCGGCAGTTGGTCTAAACGTTTTACTGTCACTGTCATGAGCCTCCTCTCCCCTGACAATAACTCTGCAAGCAGATTACAGGGGGCTGAGTCAAAACAGCAGAGCAGCTCTTCATCCTGAGCATGAAGTAAGTGTACTCCTCCGACCTTTAATTAAAGAAAGTGAGGAAATGATACCCACTTACCTACCCCATGAAAAAAAAAAAAAAAAAAGAAGAAATCTGTTCCCCCATTTTCCGTGGGAAGGGATGAGTTCTGCAAGTACTGATTTCACGGAAAGATAGGTAGGTTTTTTTGGTTTGTTTTGGGTTTTTTAAGCAACCTGGTTTTGAAAATACATTTGAAATATGTTTGCTTACTGTATGGGAAAAAAAAATCATTTTGTGGCCACATTGCTGTTCCATACGTTAAAATCTTGCCAGGTATTTTGAAAAAAAACCCCAACATATATTTTCATAATCAATTTAGCAAGTTGGATATAAAACCAGTGACAAGGAGGAAAGGCATCTCAAAAGTTCAAAGGCCAAGTTTTGGGGGCTTTCCAGGTATTTGGGTTTTTGTGTTGTTTTATGGTGCCTTGTAGCTGCTTTCTGTGAAGGAAGGGAAATAAATGGTACACTGGGTAGATGGTGTTGAGGGGAAGGGTTCATTCCCAGGAAAAGCAGGTGCTGGTTTTGCCCAAAGAGAATCAGCTTTCCCTACTAGCAGTGAGGCACTGGGCATCAAGGATGAAATTTTGGGTTACAGAGAAAAACCTGGGAAACCAATGGCTTAAAAAATGTGTTTCAGAATTGCTCAGGCAGCTTCCCCCCCCTCTCCCCCCCCGGCAATGTCACAGGGCTTTGTGCTGGCGTGGTTGTCAAGCCTACGTTAAGACTCTCAACAGATATGTGAGCACTCAGGCTGGCGGGGAATTGGAAATCTGGCTGCAGGCGGTGCCGGTGCATCCCTGGCGTTGCAGGAGGCAGCTTGCCTCCCTGCCGTGCGGTGCTGCCTGCGGCCCAGCCAGGCTGCCCTGACCTCCTGACGCAGGGGAGGGCTGTCTGGCTTGTTACTGAAGAGGCTAGGGTGTTAAGTTAGAAGTGACTGTGGCCTTGTTTGGTTTAGTTTTTTTTTT
>VXBL01008665.1:436064-556408 GCA_013400195.1 Aramus guarauna
GTTGGTTTTTTTTAAAGTCCGTGGATATTTAATTGCTCTAAACTCAGAGATCATAATTCAAGCACTTAGTAAAAAGAGGTGGCGTGCCAGAAAAAAAAAATAACCCTTGTCAGCGAAAGAGGTTGACAGCTTGACTCCTGGAGCTGGCTGATGGATGATCTCAGAGTTAGGGAGGGCATGTTCACTAAAAAGTTATTGAAAATGTGGAGTGGAAGTAATTAAAATGGTTTAATTCAAATATCTGTCATGTGTAACTTGAGTTCTTGTAGAACATCTAGCATTTAGCTTAATTATTTTTTCCCAGGACAGGGGAGGACTTTTCCCTTCCTTTTTCTTTGACTGAAAGCTCAGAGCATCTCCAGCGAAGACAGAGCTGGATCCATACCCACATCTGCTGGCTGTGTGGGAGGGTCACTGCCGCTGCGTCGCCAGGCTGTATGTTCTTGCAGCATACAAGACCTCCATAGCTTGTGTCACATCAGGGGAAAAAAAATATTTCTTCTATCTGTCTGGAGGGCTGCCCGTGCTCCTGGCAAAAGTCATGAAAGGCAAATCCTCAATGACATGCATTAAAATATCAAATGGGACTATGCAATTAGAAGTGTGTCATTCAGCATTTGCCTTTCACGGCTTTTGTCACACAGGGGCAGAATCAGAGACAATTAAGCAGACGATAACCTCCCCGAAAGGGCTTTCTGGCACTTCTCTCGTCCTTTTTCCATTCTTTTTCCTGCTGTGTTAGAACCCTCCTCCTGTTCCAGAATCTGGTGTTTTTGCTCACTTTTGAGGTGTATGCAGAAGTCCTACATTTATTCCTCTGATCATTTAATTTAATTTGGTTTACTTGAGAAAGAAGTCACTCAGGCTGCCTGTTCTTGATGCCTCCCATTTGCAAATGGAGGAGGGCTGGCCCAGTCCCTCAGTGGAGCACGGAGGTTACTGAAGTGCCATGCTGCAGGCTTAGCGCCTGCCACCGGCTATCCATGCTTTTCCGAAGGGCTGGGGTCCTGCTGAAGGGCGCAGCGGAGGGCTGGCTTGGTCCTTGCCTGCTGCTGCCAGCAGCTGTGTTTGTGGGGAGAAGATGCTGGCTG
Organism: Aramus guarauna; assembly: GCA_013400195.1. Classification (NCBI taxonomy): domain Eukaryota; kingdom Metazoa; phylum Chordata; class Aves; order Gruiformes; family Aramidae; genus Aramus; species Aramus guarauna. Next base: position 437,156 of record VXBL01008665.1, read on the forward strand.
TCTGTGACACCGGTTCCAGAAACGGGCCTTTCGTCACCTCCGTCTGCCGAGATTGTAAGCCCAGCCTGTTTGTGTGATCCCTCACGGCAGATCAGTAGGAACCGTGATTCGTTAGAGGAAAACCATGTAGCAAATGTTCATCAAGATGCTGTTTTACTGTTGTATCCGGTTTCATGCAGATATGCTGTTTTTGAATTACACAGCCTGTAAGGGTTTCCTAGAAATCATAACAAATAATAGCCAAGCCTTGGTAAACCTCTGGTTTAGCTGCACATCTCTCCCTTTCAGGCTCCTAAGTATTGAGTCCTAGCGGTGAGACACTGCATGCGTTTTTATTTCCCTTTTATTTCCCTTGTTGTTTTATTTGCACATTCATATGTTGTATTTTCTTCCAATTAGCAGGCTCTTCCTTGCTTCACCGTGTTTGCCTTTACCTTCTTTCTTCCTCCTTCATTTATACTCTGTGGAGACACAATTGCTAATTTTTACTTTCTAGTGTAGAATAGCTATTGTCTGGAGACATGCTCTTGGCATAGCTTTCTTTCTCATGTTACTTAAAATATCAGAATGTCTTTTTTAATTTTTTTCTTTTTTTCTTTTTTACTAATCTGCCTAGTCCCTCAGTGCCAAGGTATGGGTATTTTTGAAGTGTGGATTTATTGTTCCTTTGTCCATCCGTTCCTAGTAGAACTTAACTCTAAAATGAGGTAAAGTATGTTACAGAGTCTAAAAGCAAAACCCAGTGATGCTGAGGTGGGAGAGGGAAATAATTGACTAAAAATGAGACTGCTATATTGGTGTGTTACAGTTAAGATGGATCTGTAAAAGTGATTCAGAAGGAGGAGGAATTGCCCTTACTTGGTGCTCACATGTAGGTGACAAAGACCTAAAATGCTGACTAGCTTGCTTTACTTCTTATTTACCTGAATAATCCATGCTTTCTCCCTCACATGAGGGGATATTGGTGAAAACTGGCAAAAATACTTGGGAAACTAAGTCAGTAACTTTTCTCCAAATAACTGTTAAATAGATTTAAACCAAATAAAAGTGGAAGAAACAAAACATTTTAAAACAAAATGCTTTCTTTCACAGGCATGTCAAGGGCTTTCTTGACTTTCTCTTCTCGTGGGATGTTACCCTACTGGTTCTCTATTCAGCCATAAAATTCCACAGAAAAGGCAGGATAAACAAGACATGATGGTGTTGGCATAAAAACCAAAGAATAATGTATTCATATGTCACTGATAATTTTGTTAATACTTGAGACTTTAGACTTTTCTTTTTCTCAGTGGTGATGCCCATTTTTCTATTGCTGATATCCTTGAACTAAATAGAGATAAATTATACTTGTGGACCTGCTTGTGCCTGTAATTTCAAATAAGATGCACGTTTAACTCTGTTTCCAGATTGCGTATGTTATTACCAAATGACAGAAGATGTCCTGTGGACAGATGTCCCTGGCATAGTTGCAAATCAAAGGGCACTTGTTCTCCTCAGGGAGAAATAAAGCCACTCTGTCCAGCGCCAAAATCAACATGAGGCACACACCACTGAGGGATTTTAATAATAACTCCACGTCTCATGTCGTGCTTACTGTCTGTACCTCTCCCTTGGGTTTCACTGTGGTGGTTGATCTCGCTATCTTTATGTTACAGGTGGGTGAGCTTGGGGAGGGGAGGTGACGTCTCCTGGGGCACCCTCTGGGCGGTGGCTGCATCTGGGCAGAGTCCAGGTCCCTGCGTCCTAACCGAGCTCTCTTCCTCATGGCAGTGTTCCCTTGCAAAGGGCTTGATGACTTCTGTACCCACATCTCTCTGAACAGCAAAGGTCTATAGGATTTTGCATTTGGAGTCCTCTTGTTCCTCCAAAGCTTTCTGACTGCAGCCAAAGGGGACTGGGGGACAGAGGTGGATTCAAGCTGCGGACATCATGTACTCTGATTCCTTGGCAACACGCAGGAAGAGTACGTGGTCCTCGTTTCCGCAGTTCTAACAAGGAGTGCTTATAGTACTATAAAATTAACTGTCTTCCTGTTTGTCAAAGCTTAATGACCTTTACACGGCCTGGTACCTACTTACTGGAAAAGCTGCTGCTCTCCCCTTATCATACAGCTCCAGGGGCAATCGGCAGGAGCTCGATAGCATGATGGTACTGATGTAACAGATAGGGAGCAGCTGGTACGGTGGTGGCCATCAGCTCTCTTTCCTCCTCTCTGTTCTGCTTCATTCAGCACAGTCCAAGCTTTTGGGGTCTTGGGGCAATCGTTCCTCAGGTTTCCTTTTTTGCCCTCTTAAAATTAAAAAAATTGGGAAAATTCAAGGTAGCTGTTTGTAGTTTTAAGCTCTTAGCTCTCTGCATTTGTAGGAGGGGCATTTTGGAGAGATTTATTTGTTCCTCTGGCTTTTTTTGAGTCAGCATCACTGCTGCTATCTCCTTCACCTTTGTATGAACATCTACCCTGCTACTCAGCCTGTCTGGTACTCCTGTTCCCTCACTTGTCCAGGCCATGCCACTGTGGAGCCCAGGCTGATGACCTCCCTTCTGCCTTAGGAAGAAGAAGGTGCCAGAAGGGGTCATGTATCGCCTGGGGGAAACAGGGGGGTTGCAGTTTTCATTGTGTTCTTAAAAGTGGAAAAATATCTTTTAATCAGAGAGATGTGTCCCTTTGAATTTTTTTTTCCTCTTTGTATGAACCTAAAATAACAGAAGTATAGACTTCAGGTGTTTTTTCTCAGTATATGATATGTTGCAGGTGTTGGTAGATTTTTTTCTTTTTAAATAGTCTTCCAGATGCATATTTCATAAATAAAATTGAGGCTTGAAGTATGTCTTATGGCCTGGGGTAGTTTCTTGGAAGAATTAAATTAGGATCATTTTTGACTGTTATATTCGTGTTTCTACCAGTTTAATACCACCACTCCCAGCAACCAACCCCCTTCAAATGAAAACAAAACATCCTTAAAAGTGTTGTGTTGAAATACCAGAATAATATAATTTCAATTAATGCTGCTAACGGGTACTTGATAATGGGCTCATATGCAGGAAATAGTCACATAAATGTCTTTGGTTGCTTAATAGCAATTTTGGATGGAGATGTAATGGGAGTAAGGAGCTTCTTTCAACCTGTATTATTTAATCAGTTCTCTTTGGTGATCTTGTCTTTTGACAGGCTGACAAACACATCTTGTGCTTGTAATGTCATTCATGCTTGGCTTCTGTAGTAATGATGTATATCTACATATAAAAGCACTCTTCTAGTCATTTATGAAGACTGTACAAGCTATTTGCTAACAGGCTTTGGCATAACAGTACTGCTTTATGCATATGCTCCGTTATGTACCACAATCAACCTAATGTCCAGTGGCTTGTCATCTGAAAAGCCCACGTACTGTTAATTACCATCATGGTGGCAACACAGAGCATCGTGTGTATAAACAACGACTGTTTCATTCTGTGCTATTTTATTTAGAGACAGAAAACTGTTGTGGTTTTGCATTACCAAATGAGATCAAAATAGCATTTCCTTTGACAGCTATCCTTCAAAAAATGGTCAGGGAATTGGTATCTCTTATCCTAGAGAAAAATGATTTGGTTTGGTTTGTTTTTAAATTATGTTACTATCGTGAAAACCCAGTTCTTTAGTCTCTAAGACAACCATGGCATGAAAATAGGCCTTATTTTCGAGGCGTGTTGTCTGTTTAATATGTAATGTGATACCTTGTCATGCTGTGACAATGTGACAGATGGCATTTGCACTATTATAAAACCGAATTATCTTTTGTGCATAGCTATACAACAGCTAAATACAGTAACTTTGTACAGTATGCTGATTAATGCAGACTGCAGATGTTTTAGAGATACTGGTATGTTTTAACTTGGCATCAAATGTTTAATAGTTTTATTTAACGTACCTACAAGATTTTGGTAGTGTTTCAGCACATAGGCTAGTATGTAAGGGCTTTTTTGGTAGAAGATAAATTTAGGATTACAGACAACAGGGTGTGAATTTGTATTGTACTGTAGCTGTTTGTCTATTACTTCTGGAAAATGGGCGAGGACTATTCATTAATGATACTTTGCAAGTAAACGTGTATAAAGTTCTAGCTCATAATAAATTGTTAAGTCCTGTAGTTCTTCCATTGAAGGAAATCAAGAGGTGTACGTGAGCCATCAGTTTATTATATGTTGATTTTCATACAGAATATTACCTGCGTGAGACTAGCGGCCAGAGTAAATACTTGAGAGCTGAAGGTAGTAACTTTTTTCCCCCCTACATTTTAGGCATAGAACTCATGTTGGTGGTCTTCCATGGTGTGGTTGTACCCAAGAGTTTGTCCACGTCAGGTGGCACAGACCTTTCAGAGCATGGTGTGGGATGGTTAACCCTCTAGCTTTCTAACATAAATCCCTCACTTTCTAACGTTTGTGGCAGCTCTCCTAAACGGGACGCTGCAAAAAGAAGAAAACTCTCAAGACTGCATGGCTGAAGTTTGGACAGGGATGTTACTCCATGAGTGAACAAAGCTTTAGCTCCATGCCTACCTAACTACAATCCGTGCTATTACATGGTCTCATAAATAACGCTCTCACCCAGCACAGTGAGAACGCTGCTTCAAGTAAATCCACTGCTTTAACTTCTTGTAGCTTGTGCGTGTTTGTTTTGCCAATTGCCCTGGAAACTGGGCCTTTACCAGCCCGGAGCAGTTCAGCTTCCAGGGATCAGGGAGGAATGCAAGGAAGGGGATGCCGGGGGGAGGCAAACCCAGTATCTCTTGGCAGTGGGAATTGGGTGTCCCTGTGTGGTCAAGAACCACCCGGGACCAGAGTTATGTATTTCACGTATAGCTGAGATCTGCAGTATTGCTCCCCTGCCTGGCACTGTACAGACCTGCTGACATTAGGTGTTCATCCCATAGAGAAAGCTGTGAATGCAGTCACGTTGAAATCCCCCTTATTTAGGTCAGTTAATGCTTTTGATATCTCTGGCTTGTGTTTGTGTGGTGTTGAATGCTGATTTTTCTAACGTTATGGCTTTGTGGGTTGCCTCTGACTGTGAGAACTGACTGGAAATACAATTGAATGTATTACTTTTCCTAAGCCTCTTTAGGACTGGGAAACAGCAAACTAAAAGAGGTGTTGCTGTCTTGTTGTAAGAACATGGAAATGTTCATGCTCAGATGCCTTGTTGGCATTAGAGTAAGTGATGCAGAAATAGTGTTTTGGAAACATTGAGAAAGTCCCTTCACCCAACCACTGTGTTCTACTAAACACGTGATGCTGAGATTTGTTCAGATGCTCCTCTTTGGTTTCCTGATTATTCAGTATCTTTAACAATTACCGGTATGTTCTTCATTATTATCTCATCTATTCTTAAAACCAGCTAACTAACCCCAACGCTCCCTTGCATTTTTTTTCCATCTTCCTTTATGTTGCTGCTTTCTGCTTCTCTCTTCCTCCTCTGTTTTCATCCTATAGATTTCTTCTTACAGGGTGTTTTATTGTATGGTGCATTCCAAGGTACTGTGATTTTGCATCATGTGTTCAAGTGCTCCCAAGACCTGTGTCCTGCATGTGTCTATCAGCGATCTGTAGATCATGGCTTGAGAACAGAGTTGTAGGTTGCTACTAAAAGTGTGTATCACCAAAAATGGTAAGGTTAGTGAATCTGTACCTGTATAAATTAAGCCCTGCCTACACTGGAATAGTCAGTCTTACTTGCTCAGCTGTTATGAGAAGCGATCCACTTGAGTCAGCGCAAGCCCCCTGAAGTAAGCTCATTTAAGCAGATTTAACTGTTCTTTACACACACTGTTTTTGGTGAAAAGGACATGGCCATTGCTGAAGAAGGCTCAGCAAGACCCCTCCGCTCAGTCAACAGCTAGTCAAGAAGCAAAGGGGCCAGTGAGATGCAGTAGGAACAAAAGGGAGCACGCTCTGCAAAGGTTGTAAAGCCATGATAGGTGTATTCTGTCTGGATCACCCAAGAGGGTATGGTTCAGCTCATTGCAGAGCCCTTCCTGCATATGGAAAAACAAGCTTGTAGCCACAGATGGATTTGAAAACATTCAGAGTGTGGAAGGCAAATAAAAAGGAGGTGATAGAAGTCTCTTTAATAATGACTGGGGGCTTTTCTGTTTTCTCTGGCTATGAACAGAGTGGACATAATATTCACATTTGCTGCTTTTTCTCAGTAGAGTTAGAAGCTTATAAGTGGATTTTTGTGTGTGTGTGTCTTTTTAAGCAGCATGTAGCTAAAATTGCAGTCTGCTATTGCAGTGTATGTGGAAGTTTAAAAAAGAATTCAACCAAACTGTAAAGTTGACATTTATGAGGCTAAGATGCATTTTATACATTTTAGAAAGGATGTTAAGATCTCCATGATTCAGTTTTAAGCTACCCTTTTTAATCACTAGGAAGTAGTAATTGGCCTTTCTCTTAAAGTATCTAGTCTTGATCAGTTAGAGCCAGTACAGTGTATTTAAGGGGCCATAGATGTAATTTGATACGTGAGTTCCTATATTTTTTACTTAATTAAATAATTCATTATTACTGACTTAGTTAAAGCAGTGTTTATTCAGTGACTTTGAGCTGTTCAGTGTTTCAGTTACTTTTAAACTTTGGCAGCAAATATGCACTGCTTCACTCTGTATATAAATTATGATTTCACGCAAGTCATTTTAATATATGAAATCCTACATTGACTTATCCAAGTTGCTGTACTTTCAAATTTAATTTTAATGAGGTTTAGTTTTTTTAAAATAATATTAAAAAATCTAATTTGACTTTTAAAACAAACACTCTATATTACAGGAATAAAGTTGATTTTTATCAACCCTGATTTATTCTGCCTATTCAGGCCCTGTGGTTGGTCCCGAGTCCAGCTTTCAGGGGAGAAGGTGCCCAGTGGGCAAGGGGCAGGCAGCCACTGCCAGCTCTCCAGCAGCTGAGAACGTAACTGGTCACGGGCTTTGCTATGAGCCAGGCCTTGCTGGCATTGTGATTTAGAGGTTGAAGGGCACAGTCATGGACAAGCAGTAGAGGAACTATTTGTCCCTTTGATTTTATTTGGCTCTTGATGGCTTGCTGGTTCCTTGACTGTTGCTGGGTGCTCTGAAGTAGCCAGGATTAGTGGTTCAGCTCTTCAGACTATGCAAAAGAGTACTGCCTTGCTTGGTTGCTTTTACCTCGTTATATACATACACAATTGCAGTACCTAGATTTTAAGAAACATGAATGCTTGCTGCTTCCTGTAACTTTGGAGAGTCGAACGTAGATGGACATGCGCCGAACTCTGTTCCTGCAGTGTACCAGCAGATCTGTATGTCCTGTCAACTGCACCAGTGCCAACTCATTAATGGCCATGGGGGTGTCTGAGTGTGACTTGGTACAACAGCGCAGTCCCCACCCTGTCCTGGGGCCTCCAGACTCTTTATAGCGCCCGATTGATGCGCAGCAGAAAAGAACGTGGTTTATCGCAGTTAGAGATAGAAGGAATGGCGTTTGAAGGAAAAGGTATCTGGGGGCAAACTGAATGCATTTGATATAAAAATGATTGAGTGGCAATAAACTTTATAACAGCCTACTTCAGCATGTGCTTTCTCTCCAGTGCTTGGAAGGAGGCTCTGGACTGTGGCTGGCTGTGCCATTCATCACTTTGGAGCGGATTTTGCAATTATGCTGGCCCTGAAAACCTGTAGAACATGACACCCGTTCCCATTATTTATCAGTATCTCTTATTTGTAGTTTTATGCCTGTGTTTTAGGGCACTTGTTTTAATTGGTTTCAGCTGAGGATAGTTAACTTCAGTTATCAGCAATATTACTGCATTTTGGGATGGTGCTGATTATGATGAAGAATAGTAGATAAAGTGATATTTTTCCTTAAGGGACACAAATCATGCTTGTCTCCCAAGTGCACTGATGGTTTGGCAGGGTGAAAGGATGAATAAAAATTGCCTTCCAAGTGTATGCAAGTTGACAGCCCAAAAGGTGATTTTCTTGACTCATATACTTCAGGTTGCTGGATTTTACATATGGCAAATCTCCAGAACAAATATTGCTTTTAGAAAACCTAATCAAATTCTACCATAAGAGTTAAGTTGCTGAGTATCAGGCTTCAAATGATATGCTTGATTTAGACTTCTCTGGAGTTTAAAAATTGTAAATTTTATCAGCAGTGGTTTCATGGAAAAATGCAAAGCAAAAGTTGAAACTTTAAGAATAAACTTGGGCACTAGGGCTTCTAGTGAGGGTGAATTGAGCATGGAAATACAATCTACTGAATGTTTTTTAAAAGATCGCCTTCATTTCCTTGGGAATGCTTTGAAGGCATGCTGTCACCCCATGTCATATCATTGTGCTACATTACAAACCCTGCTGCAGTATCATGTGCTGATACTGAAATTTGTATTATTTGTTGGGTCACAGTTTGAGATCTCTTTAATGGAAAGGAAGTATCGAAACGAATTTAACAAAAGGGGAATGAAAATGTAAATTGAGTCATTTAACTTCTCCCTGCCAGTCTCAGGCTGGCAGGAGGAGACATTTTAATGCAAAAATTAGTGCTTAGTTTCAGCTTCTGCTTTGTGGACTCCATATTAGAAAGAAAAAAAAATGACCTACCAGCTCACTGCATCTTCCCCACAAAAAAAATTCCAGGCTTCTGCTTTGTAGGTAGTATTTTAAAAACTGTGTACAAAAACTGCAGCATGTGGCCACCATGTAGCCAATTCTGACTCTGAGTTAAGAGAAATTTGGTGTAGTTCCTAATGAATAAGAGCAAACTTTGATGGGAAAAAGAAGAGAGCGATGTGATGTAGTGATATGATGCAGACTTTGGATTAGGCTGTATTTAAGAATGGGCAATCAGATTGGAATCGGAAGTGCTGAAAGATTGGAGAGAGCCTGATGTATTGCACTCAGTCATAATGCCCAAGCGAGCAGTGACTAAATGGCCTTGAGGGGGAGGAGTGTTTGGCCATGGCTGTGGCCAAGGCACCAGTACTTAGAGCAGACAGCTTGCCGGAGAAAGTGCTTTGCTCTTCCTCTGGTTATGCTTCGGTGTCCCTTTGAAGCTGAGCTTGGTTGAATGCTTGTTTATGCAATGCGTAAGTGTGTTGATGGTGTTAAACACTGATTTTCCTGAAAACAGAGGTCTGAAATGGTGTAGCGCTGGTGGAAAGTTTTGAACTGCTGTTATTACGAAGCATTTTTTAATTTAGTACTCTTAAACCTTGCTGCCCAGCTTCCCTTGGAAGGGGTTGGCCCCATCCCTGTTTTCTTTTCTAAGGTGCAGTTATAGAAAGGGAGACTGAAATGACTGAGGGAGAGGAGTCCTACCAGTGTTTCTGTGATGAAATAAAGCTGTGAAACAAAGCTTTGTTATGCCATTTGCAGAAGTATTTTTGTGGAGAGATGGGAAAGCATTCTCCTGGATAAAATTACAGCTCTTCTGGTAATAAGCTCTTAAAACACTCAGTAAATATTGAGCTGATAAAATTCTTGGTAATTTTCCTCTCTCTCATCCCAAAACCTACTGAAGAATATGTTACTATTTTAAATCTTCCTTAAGTCTGAGCAGCTTCACTATCTGTCTGCTGTTGTTTGTAAGAGTCAAATTATATTACTCAGTTGAGTAGAATATGCAGAATTTGTTAAAAGTTATGCTTGTACAGGACCAAATTCTTTCTTCCATCTGTGTGGCTCTGCTTGCCATAGTATTCCTCCAGGAGAGGAAAGGCATAAAAGGGAAGGCAGCTGTGGCAGACATTTCTCCTGCCTTCTGTACCTTTGCTGGCAGTTTCTGTAGTTGAGTGACGTTTGGCTAGGAGAACTAGAATTGAGAAACAGATGTTTGATGTTCACCCCTTTGGGATTAGGTTTTTTTTTTTTAAAAGGATCATAAATTGCAATAGTTGGAAGCAACAGAATGAAGAGCAAGACAATGACAAATTGACCAAACGGCAGCTTAATTTTATATTGATCTACAGAGAAATACAAAAAGCTCTCATCTATGCCAGTCAACAGGAGTTCTGTAAAGCAGGGCTCAGTTTATGACTCTTAAACTGCGTCCCTTTTTGAGTAAGGGATGTGACAAGATTATAAATACAATTGCAAACTACACTTGTAGTGTAGTTATTTGGGATTGGGGGCTTATAGTTAACCAAATTGGAAACACACCATCAGGCAGGTTCTTACTGGATACCTCCACGCAAAATCAATGTTATCAGCATATCTCTTTGCAAGATCGTTGCTTTGGGCGTCAACTCTCTACTGTTAGTGTCACGTGTGAATTTTTATAAAATCCATTTGGCACTGGTAACGCAGGTTTTGAATATTGTGTACTACTTTGTCACGTTTGCAGGACTTCTCACTAATGGCCAATCTAAAGGCTTAGGACCGGGATCAGAACAGCTGGAGAATGAGAAGGACGATGCATCGCAAGTGTCCTCAACGAGCAACGATGTTAGTTCTTCAGATTTTGAAGAAGGGCCCTCGAGGAAAAGGTCAGTAGAGCATTATGATTAAAGTATAGCCTTTCTGCTTTGTCCTTTTTTTGTTATCAGTAGGGTATGGTTGCACCTACTGCCCTACCATAAGCAGACTTTCCAATGTGGGGTCCTTCTAGTAACAGTGAGGATACAGTAAATTTTGCTTCATCCCTTTGTATAGATAGTTCTTATCGTCGTTCTGGAAAGCATGGACAAGCAGTTGTTTTTCAGTAGGTGATTGCTAAATTAATTGCCTTAAGACACTCTCTTCTTCTGCCCTCCCTCCTCGTCCCCTGGCTTTGGCCTCTCAGCGACATGTCAGTATGTATGTGTGTGTAATTTCAAGGAAAGCATCGCTAAAGTAATTAGTGTTATTGTTGTTGTTTTTAATTTTCTGTGAATGAAACCACATGAAGTTAAAAAAATAATAAAACAGATGCCTCTAAGAGGAGAAACCGTATAGTAAAGCAGTGTGGTGGGTATGAGTTGCAAAGGATTACTATGAGGTACTACTGTAGAAAACTGCCTCCTCTTTTCTAGAAGTCAGCTACAAGGTCCTTGTTGAACTCTTACGAGTTGTTATCCTGAATGTGCAAAATGTGGGTTAAAGTCATAGGACTCAAGCCAATGCATTATAGAAAATATGTTGAGAATGCAGGAGGGTGGGAGTTGTCCTCTGTATGAAGTAAGAACCAAAACAGGCTGTCTGAAAAATGCCATTTAAAAGAGAAAAATGGAAAATACTTTCTCAATCTTTTGCCTCCACACTCCTCGCATCCTAGTCCCCAGCCAAAATGAACTGTAAAATAAAGTTCTCTTTTGAACAAAAGAAGTATTCCTGTTTTCTGTGTGACCTTACGATTCCTCTGAGAAGTCTGATGGAGTGAGGAGAGCAGTGCTTTCCTGGACACCCTCCTGTTCCCATGTCCCCCACCCCTGGTCCCCACCACCTTTTCTACCCCTGAGCAACAAACTCAAAGTGTAGTTAATATGCCCACTTAACTCCTCCAGTGTATCAGAATAAAATTTTTGTTATTTTCCATACTGGTAAAAATTTCATAAGGCTTATTGCATCCTACTGCTGGTCAGGGGAAGAATATATTTGCATGTTTATTTTTAGCTTTGTGAGGTATAACAGAGGCTTGAAAATTATTTCTGCTTAGGAATTTAGGTTACATCTGCTGTAGGTATGATTCTGGGAGAGAGTGGTCATCGTTTCACAGCGTTGCCACTGTTGCTTGCATGTTATCTTAAGGAATTTTTGCTGCCCTCTGCACTTGCTTTGTGCCCTTGTTCTTTAGCCATGCTGACACAACCGCTTGCAGGGTCACACTATGAGTAGGTTCAAGGAGCTGCTTAGAATTAAAAGTAATCCCCCAAAGAACAGAGGCTTTTTGCCAGGTTTCTCTTTTAACCTGTGTGAGTTTTCATCTCTTTTATACAGCATGGCTGCAGGAGCAGCTGCCAGTGCAACCAAGGAGGCATCTCCCTTTTCTCTTGGGGCTGCCAAGGGGCAGGAGGGCTTGTCCCTTACACTGTCCCTGCATCTGGTGTCCTTGCACAGTCCAGCATCAGAAATGTGTGGGATTGCTACATTACTGGTCCCAAGAAACCGCATTGGAGTATTACGGGTGAAATTTTTTTTGAGGAATATTTGCTAGCTTTTGGCTGTGGAAATTCAGACACTTCAGAAGCAACTGGGTGGTTCAGGCCTAACAGGGAACCCAGTGCCTTTTGGTACTTTTTGAGTTGAAACCAAAACAAACCCCCAAAAACAGAAGCTAAGATGAAAAATGTATTTCTGGCTTTTGTGGAAGACACAGCATCATTTCAGTTCTTCATGCATCACGAACTGTTGAAATAACACCACGTTTGTTGCTGCAGTTGCTGTGAAGGAGAAAGTTCCTGTTTTGTTTCCATTTACACCCAAAACAGACTTTTTTTCTAGTTTTTTTTCCTCCCCCAGCTTCCTCTGTGCAGTCAGACCTCTTCTGGACTCCTCCTCTTAAGTTTGTACTGCAGCATGTTGAATGTTTTGATGTCTTCCTCTTGTTTCCTTCTAAATTTTTGTTTTGTTTCACTGAATATGCAATGTGTCCTTGATCTAGGTCATCTTGGGATCCCACAAAGAGTCGTGCTGGGAATTTTGGGTGAACAAAGGCTATGCAGGAGGATGAGAAGAGGGAATTGGACTGAAATGGGATCTATGGGTTCACTGCCTCAGCTCATCAAGTTTTGAGAAATTGTGCCCTCCTCATCTTCCCCCGGGCTTCCTGAAAAGCAGACTTTTCAATTGTCTGTTCAGCTGTGTGTACAAATAATGACACTTGTACTAAAATACACATTTAAACACTGTAGCTTTAGCATGTATTTCATGCAGTTTTTTTTCCCCCTCCCCAAAATGAGTACTTGTCTTCTCGAAATACAGTGGTATACAGCTAGTGGTATATGCAGTGAACTGATTTTAGGGATTGGTGCGCTTAGTGAAGCATATGTGTTTGGAACCTGCTCTATATAATACAGTGAGGTTTGAGTACCAGGTTTCCTGTGATGTTTGAACTGTGCGTACATGTAAGTTACTATTTAGTTTTCTATGGGTTGTCAGGTTTTGGTGTGTGTTTGGAGGGGTTTTTTTGGTTTATGGCCAGAATGTTTCTTTTGGAAACTTGAACCTGTCATCTTCTAGAGGAACAGGTCACCTGTATTTCATACCAGTGAAGAAAACAAAAAAAGTGCTAGGCAAGTAAGCATACCAAATAAGGGAGGCTGTTGTAAGGGGCTCCTGTTTGTTTAGTAGTTTAAGGCTCTGGTTCGACCTTGCAGTTCTTCAGTGTAATGGCAGGCTGGTACTGTGGAGGCAGACAGTCTCTTCCCAGCCGTCATGCCTGGCAATCTTCTGGCCCCCAGGACGGTCAGTTCAGACGACTGATCTGGCAGCATTTTCCCTCTTGCTAGAGCATGTCACATTGTATAAATTGAATGGAAGCAAGTCATATTATATAAATGGAATAGAGGGGGGCCACGAAGATGATCAAGAGGGCTGAAGCACCTCTCCTTATGAAGACAGGTTGAGAGAGTTGGGGTTGTTCANTTTGCATTTATAGTTGATCCAGACTCTTCCACTTTAAGAGATGGTTTGCACAAGAGCCTGGATGAGTAGCAAGAGCCAATTCTCATAGCAAGGGTGAGTTTGCTAGCAGTTAGTGTTGCCTTGTGGTCTCTCTATGCCAGCCATGTCTGGTGTAGATTTTCTTTCAGTCAAAACTAGGCAGTGGATGCTCCCAGTGGGTTACTGGTCAGACAACTTAGTTGTAGGTAGGTAGGTGCTGACAAAGATCTGTGGGGGAGGTAAATCCTTACGAGCCTGCCCGTTGACCAGTGAAGAGATTACTGCCAAGTGTTCTGTATTTCACACATACATGTTAAGCTGCGTTACACAACAGTAGAGCCCCCAACCATGCACTGCTTCAGGTTTATCACATCTATTTTTTTTCACTTTCAGACCCTTTCCTTGAAACATAGCTTGATTGAAGAGCCACGCATGCCATAAAGGGAGCATCATGATGAGAGGAAAGAGATTGCAGTTCTGGTGAAAGCATGCTGATTTAATATAATGCTGCAGATTTTGTTCAGAAAGTCACTTAGATACTTTGTTTGATGGACCAGGCTTTTGAATGCTGAGGCCTGGCGCTGTTAGGCTTCAAATGGCTCCAACTAGTCTTTGTGGGTACTTTGTCAGTAATTAACACCTTTGCTCTCTGGGGACTGGAGGAAGCTTCCTACACAGCCAGGTTTGCCACCAATGAGGCAAGTCCCATCTCCATTTCTTTTTAAGTATAGCGTTTTAGATTGCAACAGAAATCATGGAACAGTACTGAAGTATGCAGCCTGCCTTTTGTGATGCTGCACGCTTCAGCTGTGATGGCTTGGTGGTGCTAAGAAGGAAAAGTAGTACATGTACAGCTTTGCCTGTGCAGTCTCCAGATCAGTCCAAAAATTGTAAGCCTTGCTTGCAGTATTAATGGGGCTTGGGGGGATTGGCAGTGGCTGTAGTGGCAACCTCAGGACTTTTACTTGTTTGAGTTTACAGTCAAAGAATGGAAAATACTTTCTTTGATCTGTGTGTATTACTAGTGACTAGGGGGGGCAAGCAGGGGGTTAATGCTGAGTAGTAAATGCTACTTTCAGCCAGTAAAGAGGTGTCAGTGTTATTCTAACATTTGGCAGAAGCTAAGCATTCAAATGTTACACTGAATCTATTGTGTAATGGGTTGCTCTCTAATTGCCATGTAAGTGAGAGCAGTTGCTAGTTTGTTCAGTGCTTTTGGGAGAGATGAACAAAAGCATTGGTATACAGGCTTGATAAACTGTCAGGTTAGATGGTCTTCACTGAGTAAAGATTGTGCATTTTCAAAACCCATAAAAAGGTAATTGCTGAAGGAGAAGTGTAACTTCAATGTAACTGCATGTTCTTGTTATGAATCTCTGATTTCCAGCTATGATTCTCGGTTGAGAAGGTCAATAGGTAATAGGCCAAAGGTGTTTGATCACTGTGCTGGATGCTCATGCATTTTTATGGGCGACTCTTGCGACTACAACCACTGGCAATTAATAACAGCGTGTAGAGACAGCTATGTGTTTTCTAGCAACAGTTGCTCACCTTACCCAAGAAGAGATATGTGCAGAGCAGACTTGATGTGACAATATGTTAATCTTTGGTGATAGTAGGCTATTGCTTGCTTCCTGTTACTAATCAGTTGGCTACTCATTTACATGGCCCCCTTCCCAGAAATGCACAGGGAATTGCCAAATGCACAAATGCTTTTATCTTTTATTGTAAAGTTCTGTTAATAGAAGGCTGTGAGAAGTGGGAGGAGGTTGACTGATTTTAGTAGTTGTTAAGCTTTACATTTGTTTGTTGGGTTTTTTTTGTTTTTTTGTTTTTTGTTTTTTAAACTTAATGTTAGAAAATATTCTCCGAAGAGGTTTGTTTAGTTTAGAAGAAAAATAGGATTGAAGAAATATCCCTCTTTTGCAGGAGAGGCAGAGCAGATGCCCTTCCCCCAGGACCAGGGGTGTGCACAGCTCCTGGGAGAAGACACTTTGTCCAGTTCTGCTACCAGGAAGGTTAATGGCAGCAAGGAGAAAGGGACAACCCACTGGGGAGCAGTAGTGTTTTAAGCTGCCACAGCTAGATTGGCTAGAAATTGCTTATTAGGAATCTTCTGAGGCCTTTAATTAATACAGTAGCTTTCTGCTAACGGTCTCGAGCCTGTGACAGTAAGAAGTGTGGTTGTTGCTACAGCAGGGCCAATCCGTGGGATGTGCTCCTGCCGCTCACCTTGTGCTGGCTCCCGACTGTCTACTCCATTTTCCTCTTTGCCTTTTAAAAAAAAAATAATTTTTAAATGCCAGTTTAACTCCCTGAACTGGCTCACTGTGGGACGAGATGAGTGTTAAGGTCTGTCAAATGAAAGGATGGGAGTATGTGGCTAAGGAGGGGGAGGCAAGTACACTGGTCTCCTTTGGCTTGGCTGGTGGCCGTACAGCTGCTAGGTTGGCAGAGCTTTATTGCACCCTCAACACAAAAAAAAGCCAGTTGAGGGTAGGCAAGCTTCTGTATATTAGGCAAGCTGCTAATTTAAGTGGTTTCTTTTAGTGATAGATCTTTTTCAACTTGAGCTGCAAAAGACTTTCTTGCAGCAGAACTGTCAAAAGATTGAGGGGGCTTGGGTTTGGTTTTGTTTTTTTGTTTTTGTCAATTTCTTTTTATAGTTAATAATGAACGGTCTCTTTAGCGCTAGACTTAGCACCTTCCATGCAAGATGTAAAACACGGTCAATCCCGTTCCCACATTTGCAAGTTCATGAGGAATTTCTAGTCAGTATTGTAGGTGATGGAGAGAGCAGTGTAGTATGACTCAGGTGTGAAAGTGGCATACTGCTCGTAATATCAAAATGTTTTTCCAGGACCTTTTAGTGAATAGTCTTTTTGCTAATTGTAACACTATATAATGTATTTGCATTCAGCTGTTGCCTGCTATGACATAATGTAATCCTACTTATCAACCAGGTGCTTCTATTATTTTTTTTTTCTAATTTCAGTAGGCTATGCAAATCTGCACTAGTTGATTGCTTATGAAGAACATTAATCCACAATAAAACCCAAATGGCAGTAAGATTTATGTATAATAATTTTTTTTTAACCCCCCTCTGGAAATTCTGAAATGAGTGGAATATATTTTTAGTGCAACACATTTATATTTAAGTAACAAGCCTTATAAACAAAATAATAACAGTCCATTGGAGTAGATTTGCACAGGAATAGTAAAAAGACAGATTACCTGTTTTATAATGCAAGTCAAGGAGATCATTCTATGTAGTTTGAAAACAAAAAAAACCCAGGTGATTAATGTTCTTTCATAAGGAACAAACCACGCTTGTTGACATGGTTTCTTCTGTCCGACAGGCAAAGCTATAACAAGGTACAAGAATCAGGGAACACTTTAACTTTGTAGGTAGACGGATGTGTAAACAACGTGTCCAAGTAGTGATTTAATAATTATGAAGGTATGATTTGTAGCAGCTGAGAGGTGTTATGCAATGTCCAATTCAAACTTGCTTGTCCTCACCTGCCACCTTCTCTTGAGAAGTCAGAGTTGCAGGAGGAGGTCTTCCTGACCTCAGCTTGGGCTCATCCCCTTAGGGACCAGGGAAGTTTCCAAAGCCAGACCGGACGGGTGCAGTTGTTTCTGTGGTTCTGTGTATGGCAAACTCTCTTTCAGCTGCTTGATAACCCATCCCTAATGTCATTTACTTTACACTCCTGGGTATGACAGGCCAGATATTGACTGCTTAAATACCAGGGAGTGGCTGCTCTGAGCTGATGTAGGAAATAACTGATTCTGCACAGAAAGGCACTTTTTTTCAAGCAAATTTGTGCATCAGTGTGAAAGAGGTTTTTTGGCACACAGAAGCGACTGTCTATATAAGACTCTAGCTTGATATTTGGGGTAACATAACTTTGTCACATTGTTACCAGAAAGCAGCAAAATAATTCACTCTAGGACTTATTTTGAAGTTTAAGAAAGCAGGCATTCTTTATTGCAGCGCTGGGTGCACGGGGGATAACTCCTCCTAAGGTGCACACTCAAAGGACGAAACTAACAAGTATTTATACCATGTTGATACACGTATTCATTATATTTCCGAGTAATGCTTATCATATTCATGGATTTTCCAGGAACTTGTTTGCATATGCTAATGTATCTTGCACATGTTTGTTGGCACCTCCGAGTGGTTGTCGGGGGTCCTCAGATGCAGGCTCAGACAGCCCTGGTATCATGTATACCTTATCCTTCAAAGCTGGTTTTGTGATCATCTTGTAACTTCCTTATCCTTGTGCATTTGTTTTTCCAAGGCTGAGATGATTAAAATGAGATTGTTCCAGAGCTTCTTATCTTACAACTAATTGGTTTCTAAGTTACAATGGTTTCTCTTTTGTTTGGTTATATCTCTTGAGCAGTGGCTCTAATCGCTTGATCTTAATATTTTAATATTAACAGGTATCAAAACAGGTAGCAGGTGCTCATGCTAAGAATCATTAGCCTTCTACCTAAAGTAACAATGAATAGTTTCTTATCACGTATAATACAAGCAGGCCTTCGTTACAGGCCTATCTTTTGGCTACAATATAAGATATTTTTTTTTCCTGTCATTTTCCACGTGCATCTGTTCTGTTGCTTTGCCTGCTCTTACCTTGATATGACAGTCCAGCTACTGACTGATGGCTCAGCCCAGTGCCCAGCCTGCTGCCACTGAGATCTGGGGCAGAAGAGCCACCTCTCTGATTTGATCCTTTTTAGAACATTCTTGGCTTTGTTCCTCTCTGAAAATTATCTTTCCATTACTCTCCTGTCCAGAGAGTAAGGCATTTATGGACTATCTACTTAAGTGGCATTTAAAAAAGACAGGTTGGTATTAAAACTGTTTTCTGTCAAGGGCTGTATCTACACAGCCAATGAGTGTTTTTTTTCCTTCCCAAAGCCACGTGCTACTTCAGAAGAAATGTTACGTGTGGTGGACATTCCCAGGGATTTTGTCATGTCAGCAGGGATGGACTTGTTGCTGTGCCCTTAGCTATTCAAAGTCAGGCCTCCTCATCCTAAGTAGCAGAAACATGGATAATTTGAAATGTGTATGGTTTTTGCTTTGGTTGTCTTACCTTTGTAGGTAAAATGTTGCATCCTCACCAAACAAACAGTGAGGGTCCTGAGATCCCCTAAAGCTTTTGTGTGCTCACTCTGTGAATCAGTTTTCATGATCCTGCAATATGAAGGGGGGGTCCCCCAACCCAAACATTTGCAGATATTACCGATGAGTGTCTTTCCATGTATTTCTCCATTCATAATTCCCTCAAAATGAATTTAAAATCAAAGATAGAAAGAAAAAAAAGAACACATATATTTGTATTTTGAAGATAATGGCAATGCCATGATTTCTTTTCTGTTATTGTATTTTAAAAAGATGGGATTCTATTTTAAGATTTTGATTCCTAGAAATTAGGCATCCTAGCATTTGCAGTGGTCTTATTCATTTGGAAAGAGAAGAGATTACTTAATGAGAAAACATTCAGCACCATCAAGCATTGGTAAGAATTCAGAATTAAATGAAACAGATTCCGTTTCTTGCATAAAATTAAAATTTGAGCTTAAAAAGATGTCAACAGATAAAAATAATTCTAGCAAGAATAAAAAGCCAAGAATGGAAAAGCAGAAACCTGTTCTTGAAATAAAGATATAGAATGCTGTAATATTTGGCAGTCAGTAGTTTGCTGAGATTAAACTTAGTTACAGTTTTATGAAGTAAGGCCACTTTTTAGTGGTCTTTTGAAGGATTAGGAAACAAAGGATATGAGAAATACATTCTGAAGTTTCTTGGTGTTTTCTGCTTTGTAGTAATAGTAGGCTCCTAGTCTTTTAATTCAGTCTAACATTTGGAATATAAGGTTGATTTGCCAAAAGAAATTTTTCATTTTGTTGTGGTAGGCTGGGCATGATTTAGTAGGTTGCATTACTATAGCTTCTCTAGTCTCCAAATAAGATCTCCAAAGATCTTGCTGCTAAGTGCTGAAAGACCTAGTTTGTGTTTTAACTAATATTTAAGCAAACTGGTTATTTTTAACTAATATTTAAGCATTCTTTTATATGGACATTTGGAGCAGATTTACCATGGGGTCTTTGCATACAACATCATTTCTGCTGTAATTCTGACCCGAGTATTTTATATGTGTGCTGAGTTAAAAGCCAGCCTGGGTTCAAATAATGTTGTCCTATGTGCTCTGCAAAGATAATGATATTAAAAAACCCCCAAAAATGAACAGAGCACCATTCCAATAATTTAAAGTGGTAGTGTATCCTAACATTGAGTTTTACCTATATTTCAGGTTGTATTGGTTTTTTTTAGTTTATTTTTTTATAAGTATTTTAAGATGATATTTATACTGTATGCTGGTTTGGCATACGCTAAACTATAGGAAATCTTATTCTGTATTTGTTCCTGTGGCTGATCTGGACAATGTGTGAGTGATGGGAATATATTCTTGACATGTTCCTTGCGAAAGGCAGTGTGAACATGGGCTACTGCTGATTCACCCAAACTGACCGCAGTGCGGGTGTTTGTTGTTATGGGTCAGATCAAAGCAGATGTTATCCCAAGTAGGGAGTGGATCTCAAGTCTCCCAGATGGATGAGAGGTGGGGAGTGGTGTGAGCACTGGCCAAAAATAGGGCAGTCCTCAACACCAGCATTGAAGCGTGGGAGCATAAGAGTTTTCTAGTTCTGAACTGAATTTGAAAAGCATAGATCTTTTTTACTGTAAATATCTTCTCTGGAATCTCCTCAGGTCTCTTGATAGAAAAATCCCAGGCATTTTATATAATATGGCCTAGCTTAGGCTGGTAGAGTGCTTTCTCTTTATTTTCTTCCATCGCTGTATCCAGTAGCACCCAATTTCCTGAGGGAAGCTAGGTTTTTTTCCTTCTTAACCTGAACATTTGTATTTTTACTATTTTAATGGTATGTTTATTGTTAAATAATTTGTACAGTAATGGCCGTATCATCATTATGTTTGGATTTTATACTTTCCTTCTTTGCTTTTCTCTCTTGATATTGGTTCTTGAGTCTGATTAAACAAACTGAAGCTTAAGGGATCATTCACCATGTGTCAAATTACTTGCAAGTTTGTTTTTTTTCCAGTTGTATTACAGTCTATTTCCACTGGTAGCATCCCTCTTTCAGGTTTCAGACAAGTTCTCCCCCGAGTTTCATAGTGGTAGTTACTATGGAGATGACTGTCCACTCTTCCTCTTCTCCTCCCTTGCCCTCCTCCTTTCTTGGAGCTCCTGCAGCTGTTATTTATCTTTTCAATAAAGTAAGTAGATTTTGTACAGACCTCATTTCTAGTATCTTTTCTATTGCAACATGCCTTTTGCCTGTAACACTTTCATTTTCATGAAATCCTGTAGATACTCATTTATGTGAATGAAAAATTTGGGGTATGAGTAGAGAGTGAGGAGATCCCTAGTTAAAAGGGTCACTCCTGGAGCTGTTATCTGATTTGATCTTTATTCACAGTTGAAGAGCTGTTCATTGGAGTCATAATTCTGCAAAATGAATTAACTGGTAACGTATGTGTGTGTATGTATGCTGAGTGTCTAGGATAGCTTTTAGAATTTATTTATTTTAAATGGCAGCTTTTGGAATTCAATATAAACATACTCTGGTGCAAGTTAAAATTTCTCTGATGAAGAAATGAAAACTTGAGACAACACATCGTTAGCCTTTTAAGTCTGAGAGACTTTTCTTTGCACCTCATCACAATTTCGATAGCCCTTTATACAGCTTGATATATTCCAGCTTTAACAGAGAAATGTGGATGTTTGGGTAGTCAACTATTCTGCAGCAGATAGGACATTTTCCTTTGCATGTGTGCTATTGTATTTCTGAATGCCTTGTCTTGGGGAAGCGTTGTTTCACTTGGTGTCAGTGGTTTGCTGAATGACTTAAGAGATTTTAAATATGCTCTCCAATCAAGAAGTTCTACCACAACTGCCTGGCCAAGGGGACATCCCACCCAGAAAGTTGATGTAGCTGCACTGCTGTTCTGATGAACGCTTGTTTCTTACGGTATTTGCATCTTCAGAGGCTTTTCCCCTTTCTGTAGGGAGATCTCGCCCTAGGGGATTATGAATTGATGTTGCACTGTTTTCCTTTGGCCTACTGAGCACTGTCATCTGTGGCTTTCCACAATCAGGAGCCTACTGAGAAGTCCCTCTGTTTTAGAACTGCATAAATACCCTACCTTGGGCTGTTGGTCAGATAATGCAAATCACTTTGCCTCCTGTTGAGAACATTGGGTTGAAATTACAGCCTAATGGCCCGCTATGTAGATAGGGGATACATGATAAGGAGGAGTGTGCTTCCCCTGACCCCATTTGTGCTGGCTCTGGCACGATTTGCCACCTAGCAAAAGCAAAGGCAGATGGTTTTCTGCTAGGTTAGTAGTACCGGTGAGGTTAGTGGGACTGGTGTCAGGGACAGATCCCCTGAGCACCTTAGAGAAGGACCATGGCCATGGGGAGAAGGACAAAGAGGAGGAGCGTCAACCTCTCAGGGTAATGTTGCTCTTGGACTTATTCTAAGCAAGCAAGCACCTCATCTCTTTTGGTTGTTCCTCTTTCCTGGTGAAGTGATGGAGGGACTCTGAAACCCTTTGCTTTTTGTCTTCTCTGCTCTTTTATTATGCCTTAGATTATTCCTGGCCCTGTGACAATTTGTTCTGCAAGTTGTCAAGCAAAATGTGTATTTAAAAATAAATTACTCTAAAATTTTAATCAATTCTTTTTTTAGAAGGGAGTCTCATGTTTTTCTTTTGGATACGTCTAGTTTGCTGTGAAAGTGAGCAGCTGGGACTTTCTTGATTACTTCTATTTTTAGTGTTGTCGTCTTTACACCTGCACATTGAAAATCATGAAGTTTTTTTAACAGGGATTGAGAAATCTTTCAACTCCCCTGACTCTTAGGTCAGAAGCCTGAAGCCAAGCTGGCCTGCTAATTGTGGTATCTTAGTGTGCTTGGATTTTTTATGTTTGTCTTACGCTAGAAAAATTGACCGCTATTGATTTTTCTTGAAATCTAGTTCGTCCCAGCTGGTTGATTTGTAAGAGAACAAGACAAACCAGGTGTGGCATAATTTCCGAGAACCTTGCTTTTATATCTCTAGGCCTATGAAATCCTCTCATTACCTGAAAATTAGTTTGTAAGTATTGAGTCATACCTAGGCAAATGCTACCATGCAATCAAGGTTTGGGTTTTATCAGTTTTCGTTCATTTCTGTTATGTAGAAATCTCATTGTCAAATTTACTCTTGATACATGTGCTACATGCCATACCAGTTTAGGAGTATTTAATTGCTTCCAGCTTCCAGATGGACTGCAAAGTAAACTTTAAAGGTGAATCAGATGAAAAATGGTAAAACAGGGGAGATAGCATTTGAGTAAAGGCCACACTGTTCTTATCAGGAGAACTAACTGGAGTAATTCAGAAAAAGAACACATGAAAAAAATGTTTCTTCCTTGAAGCTTACAATCACAGGATCCTACTAGAACATGAATTCAAACATTTGTTCCTCTCGTGCAATAAAAGCATAGTATCTCCTAGTAGCCTAGTGCTGTAGGTACAGGGTAGGGAACATGCATGTTCAAATTCTTGCCATACTGTGCAGCTTTGCACATCACTTAACCGCTGTATCTCTCTTCCATCTGCAAAATGAGTTGGCAGAGTTTTGAAGGATTTAAGATCAGAGTAATGTTTGTTTATTGTTTTGAAGAGTAAAGTAAAAATTATTTATTTATTTATATGTTTTACTGATATAGATGTGTGTCTATTTTTGGATTTACATATTTATGTCTCCACTTCCATATTCTGATATTAAATTAACATAGATATTCATAAATAAACAAAAAATAAATTATCTCCCTAAAGGAGGATTTTGAGAGTGCTTTATCAGCACAACTGCATTCAAATCCATTTTTAAATAACAAGAGTTAACTCCTGGATCCATGGAAAGACAGTACTTACTCGTTACTGATTTCAGTGGGTCAGATATTTTCCTAAGATGTCTGCAAGCTGAAGAATGCTGTAAATTAAGTGGCCTTGGTTTTGACTGCACTTGGAATATCCCTGCTAACTTCCTTCTGTTTTTCCAGATTCTTCAGCAAGTAGTCTTGTTTATTTTCCTTTCCAATTATGTTATTCTATGTCTGCTGGAGTTTTACACCACAGAATGAGCCATCAGAAAGTGATGCCACGTACTTTCTGCTGTGTGTTTCCTTAGGCTCTTGCCTGGCTCATGTCGGCTTGATGCCCCTGTTGAGGTTGGTCAGTGTGAGAAATTAAGTGTTTATTGAATGGATGGGTGCCAGTCTGGGTCTCATACTTGCTGGGTACTTGATTATTTTAGTGGCAGAGAATGACATCCCTCTTCACCCACAACCTTGTTCGTTCAAAGCCTTTTGAGCTGAGTATGTGTTGGTGTTGAAGGTCCTACGTCATGTCATTTCCTCTGAAGCTATAGCTTCTGTGCAGGGTTACTAATTCAGTGGGAGTACAAAGAGTATGTGCCATTCATAGTAAAAATGGAATAATCTCTCCTTTTCATTTTTATTCAGCGTTACAGGGTAATTAAATGAAAATAGCTCAGAGTACAAAAGTACCCCGTGTTTCCTAAACCACATTGTGTTCCTCTTTTTTCGGTGATAGAAACTTCCCAATATGGGACTCTACTCCAAATTATGGTCATTATTTTCAGCTTCTTAGCTGCATCTTCTTGAGCACTGGTACCCCACCCCCTATTCTGAAACTGTTCAGTTTCAGGAAATTTAACTGCTTTAGCTGTTGTGTGTGTGTCTCATTCTTTGGTGTTATATGCTGTCTTCAGTTCAAGGCTTCAGATTAATTTGCTTCTCTATCAAGTTTTTACATGCCGTTCAAAGCCCTCTGCCAGCCCGGGGATGCAGCTGTATGCTAATTTCCCAGTTTCTACAAAACACTGACAGGTCACTGCTGAAATACGTGGTCCGCTTACCATGGAAGAAGGAAGTTTCTGGGCTGGGATGGGTGAGAAGGGCAGGGTCTGGGCCTGTTGCTGTTTCTTGTTTCTTCTCAATTCTTGGAGAGGAAGATCCTTGTCCTGAGACAAAGCTCTGATGTTGTTAGAAATGCAGCTCTGTCACATCATTATTTCTAATTTTTAACATGAAAAAGGCAACTTAAAAGAGAATTTGTTAGAAGTTCTTGTTACTCTGTCTTCTAAAAGGAAGTGTCAATTTAATCTTCATGTACCATATCTTAATATAATGATTTTTAAAGGCTCTTTGGGCTGAAGTAGGGTTTGACAGGGGGACAGACAACAATATTTCAGTATCTGGGCGGATTTCCAGACCCCGATACTATCTGCTTGTTCTGATCTCTCTTGTCCTCTGGGTATGCTTTTTTTCCAAGACTCTTCTCACCACTCAGGGACACGTCTTTTAGAACTTGACGTTCCCAGCTTAAAAAGCAAACTGACAATAACTTCTTTAAGTGGAGGTTGAAGGACACACACACGTTCAAGAATCTTTTTCTATTACAAAATAGAATACCATGATGAGTCAGGAAATTTTTTGGGTGAGAAATGATGTGAAGCTTTCTAGCAATGTGCTTCCAGAAGAAAAATTAATTTGTCTACCAGTACGTAGTAGTGCAAGGGTGGTGTCTATGCAGGGATCTGTTTCCCCACCTGCACCTTCAATATTAGTGTTTACTGTAATGATCAGGAAGTCAGGACTTAGAGGGCATCTGTTGAGGATATAGGGCACTGTTATTCATGGTCCCAAATAAAATGAAGAAGGAAGAAAGTATTTTCTTGCTCTCCTGGACAAACACACACACACACACACACACACCCCCCAAATAATTAATAAAGGTAGCGGAGTCTCTTGCTTTTTCTACTCAGGTTCTCATTTTTAACATAGTATGAAGAATGTTTTGCTCTTCTGATGTAATCTCTTCTGAGAGTTTGCTGTAATTTTATATGAAAAGCACGAAACCCTTTGGTCCTTAAAACAGAAACCCATTTTCTGTTTGTATTCCTCTCTGTACTTTAGTGATTATTAGACAGTCCAGGATGTATGAATTAGTTGATGACTTCTCTGCTTTGTTTTCTTCCTTGTTGTTCCTTTCTTTGGACCATCCCAACCTTTTCTACTGAAGTGTTTTTCTGCTAGGTTTTATTCAACAGAATCTGCGTGGTTTCCCAATATGAGCCTTAATGAAAACAAATGTTTACAGCGTTTCCTGAACATTAGGTGAGCTGCTATCTTTAATTACGAAAGGCTTGGAGATGGAGGAGGAAACCCACTGGTCTCATTTGCCTTATTGGCAACAAAGGGTCCTAAGACTGTTTGTGCTCTGCTCATTCAGTGCGCTCTGCTTTGCAGACGAGTGAGACTTTCTGAGCATTTGAATACAGTTTATTCTATCAATTAAAAAAGAACAAAACAAAACCTGTCTCTTACATTGCTTAAATACCTATTAAGCCCATGAACAGAATACTAATTTAGGAGGTTCTGTATAATGAGCTCTAAATTTCTGAGTCATGTCGGCCATGGAACCTTTTAACGAGGATGTGGAAAACCCCACAAAAAACTAATGTCAGTCTCAGTTCCTTAATTATTTTAATGAGTGTAGAAATGAAAAGCTCCAAAGCATTGTGTCGCAGTGGTTATTTTCTAGATTGAATATCAGAGGGAGGATTTATGACAATTTTCAGCTACATTGCTGGGGCGGATGAAGAAGGTCTGAGCACTGGCAATACTCGACGCCGGCAGCACACCTCATCAGCTGATAAGCCCTCGGGAGTTCTTCAGCGGGATGAGATGAGATGGCTTTTTGTGTTTCTTTTCTCCCTGCCCCCCCACCCCCCGCCATGTATGCCAGCACATATAAATCAGTGGCATGTAGCTGGTGCAGAAAGGGGGTGTCACAGTGCATAGCTACGCTCTACCAGCTCGATAGGTAGGCAAAGGTAATAGCTGAGGTGCATACGTGAGTCATTTACCTCTGGATGAGTGTCTTTTTGAGTTCATGTGGATTTTAATTAGGCAATGCAGTGATGCCAGGCACAACCTGCATTTCAAAACATGGATGTTACTTTAATGTCATTTATTCTTCCTTTAATACACCCATGAGTTCCTTGATTCTGCCACACAGTCCTTGTAGAAGATGCTGCTGAGTGCACAGTGACAGCTTGTACGCTCTCCGTGCGTCGCAGAAAAGCGCTCTGCTCATTCCGCTGGAAAATGTTATTATATAATGCAGTGCGGCGCTTCACCATGTCTGCTGGGGGATCGCCCCTCTGTTAGGAGGGCTGCATTATCGAGTCGGGTATTTTAAGGATAGAATTTAGCATTACTTAATGATACGTGAAACGTAACTTAATGCATTTATCGTCACTTTAAATTTTCCATCCTCACACAGTGAATGTCCCACAGTGTGAGCTTCATTTTCTTCATAGCCTATATTATTTGTATTATTTGTAAATGTGCTCATTTATACTAGGACAAGAAAAATAAAGGCAGGGAACCTTGAGGAATGCCAGCTAATAAAAGATAGGACAGTTGTGTTTTCTGGTAAACAATGAATATAGTAAAACTGGTGATGCTACAGGCATCTTGTGTTATTGATGAAAACAAACTGCTTACTGACATCTGCAGCAACCAGCCCCTGACTAGTGGCATCCCAGAGCCCTCCTGTGCCATGTGTTAGGCAGAATTGCTGGAATTTCCATTGTGAAAGTTGCAGTTTTTAAACTGTTTTGAGTCTGTTCCCATTCTCTTCCCCTCCCCTCCCCCCGAAGTGCTTTATTTTTTCTTGCAGATTTATATTTCTTATAGGAAATAAAGGAATAGTTGGTCTTTTCTAGGAGATAGTATTAAAAGCCATAGCTGTTTCTTTTAGATAGTTGATTACTTTAGCTATCTAAAGTCCCTTTTGCTAATAGTTACAGTCTAACTGTGCTGCTCTAGAATAGTGTTGCACATTCTGTAGACCCTCACTGCTCCTCTTGAAGAGCCCCTGCTCTCTGCTGCATCCCACCGCCTGACGCAGAAACAGCTCTCATTTCCCCAGGCCATGAATGTCCTCTGCTTCAAGAGCAGATTTGCTTTGGTATCACAGGTTCTGCAACAAGTTGCTCTTAGCACTGGGAAATTTCTTTTTCCACATTTTTCCTGTAGCTGCTGTTACCCTACTGTGTTACGAAGCTGATTAATTCAGTTTTCCTATTTATACTGCTATGTGCACAGTATTTGTAGTCCCATATTTTTTTTCCTCCAGGGTTTTTTTCTGACATCCTGTAAATTCAGGTGCTCTAGTTTTTCTAGAGGAAGGGGAGAGTAGCACTTTGTTTTATAGTAGCAATCAAATGATTCGTTTAAATAATGATGAACCCTAGCTTTTGATAGTCTCACTTTCCATTGCAGGTGTCTAGATCAGGGAGATTGATGTTCTAGGTCAGCTAGATCCAAAGGCTGTGCATGATGGTACATGATTTTTCCTTCACTAAATGGAACGAGGAGCATGGAAATATTGTGAAGAAATACTTGTAGAGAGTTCCCTGCTATCTGCTGAGAGGGGAGTGTAATGTAAGAGCTGTCCTGACCTGTTGCTTCTCCCCTTACGACCCAGGAAACCTCATGGCCAATGTGGTGGGACTGACACCGCAGATCTCCTTCTCTGTTTCTCTTGGCTTGTTGAAGAAGACATAGCTCACTATCTTCCCCTCCTGCCCCCCCTTCTTTTTTTCACACTGCTGGTTTTTGCCTTGAAACCTCATTTCTTCAGGGAAATGATTGTATGTAATAATTGGCTGCTAAACCCTTCTAAAGGATCTGCTCAGTAAAAACGAGTTGTCTTTGACACTCCTAATGCTGGGTGAAGACATGAGTGACAACAGCTGCTTTGCTTTGCATCTGCCCTTTGAGGGTGATGGCACTCCATTGGTTTCATTTGGATTGAGAAAATGTCTTTAAAAGGCTAGAGCTAGAAACGAGCTTAAACTCTGAGGCATGTGTTGCAGGTATTACAGTGTCTGGTTCACTGATTTTGGTAGGACAGGTTCCTCACTAAGCCTGGAGGAGTGTTGAGTTTTGTTTTTTGATTGTTTTTAAAGCTTTTCTTTCCCCTCAGGGAAGGGGAGAGGTATGTAAAATGCAGTTAATTATGACAATCTATTATCTCATTAAATTATGAAATACCTTCTGCAAAGCTTATTATAGTAATCTAGAAATCAGGTATTCGTATGTCTGATCTTTGTCTCCAATCCTTGCTTTTTATTGCAGATAGCGTACATATGTGTACATGCATATGTGTGTGCATGTATATGCATGTATAAAACATTGAATAAAGCAAAACTTACCTGTACAGTTTAATTTTATTCAGTTTAAAGCTTTGTGAACCAGATTGGTCATGTCAGGCTGGCTAAGGTCACGCAATGGCTATGAAGGGGATATTGTTAGTGACCCAGTTATTTCTAGTGTAGCTTCTGATCTTGCAGATTTATATAACGATGCATGGAAGAGCTGGAACACTTTTTAAAGCTGCCTAGCTGCAAGGAGTCCCTTGTGGGTAGGGGGAGCCTTGGTGAATGCACAAAAATACAGATTCACACATTCAGCAAAACTCATACCTAGATTTTGAACCCTGTATGAGACCAGGGATGTCTCCATCTGGTGTGTTTTAAATATTGCCAATATAGATTAAAAATGTGAAGTTGGAGTCATTACCTTTTCTGACGTCTAGAATTTGAATATTTAGAGATGGAATTGTAGCTTAAATTTCTTCCAAAGACAAAATCTGCCTCCGTCTGCAGTAGAAAACCATCACGGAAGACAGCAGGTTGTGGAGTAGGTGGGCTGGAATCTGAGATAGCTTTAGGAGTGATTTTGGATTTACTGATCCAAAATCATTCAAGTTCTTCGTGGCGGTGCTTTGCTGAGATTTCTAGATGGCTTATGTTAATTTAACTTAAGATGTAGCCTTTAAATTAATGAAGTTAAACTGGCACAAGAGGCTGTATGGACAGGCTGTCTTTTTGATTTATCTGTCAACAAGGCATTGGTTTAACCTACTCTTAACCCATAACAGTCCACGTGGATTTGAACTGATTTAACAAAACTTATTTAATTAAATTGGGGCAATCTTGTGTTGCCAGCGAGGCCTCAGGAGAAGCATCTCTAGTTCTGCCTTTTGGCATTTTCTTCCCTTGGTAATGGTGTGATAAAAGATGCATTTATTTTGTTGACTTAATTCTCACCTTAAAGCTATTAAGATTTCCTTTAGTGCTAAGGGCAGTCACTTACACAACCCATTGTGGTTGCATTTGTTTGTTATTTTGAACGGTATCCCTAGTTACGGAACCTGTAATTAATATAATTTTAAATAGAGAAAATACTCGGGGGGTTTATGAAATCCTGTATATATTTGTTTACCTGTGGCTCAGCAGTTGGCTGGGTATGAAAAGGATTGCATATTTTGTCAGATTTCTGCAGTTTTCTCATCAGGCATGTTGTCAGCTGCATTGCCATTCTCTCCTCAGTTGTCTCATCCTTGCGGGATTTCCATCTTATTTTCAGGTAACTTCCACTTTCCTGAACGTACCGACAGCTCTTTGCACTTCTTTGCAATGTTTTACTTTCTTTATTGCTCCTGGCCTTATTGCCTGCTTTCTCTTATTGCTCAAGTGCTCTTTCCAATTTCACTTCTTTCGTTCTTCGGCGGGGTTTCGCATGGCATTTTCACCAATTGCCTTTCAGATGCACGGCTTTAGAGAGCTAAATGAACTGGTGCGGAGAGTTCATCAAATGTTCACTGGCGGTCCCAGCTGAAGTAATTGCCAATTTCTTGCTGCTGCTGTGTGGGAGCGTTCTGCCATGACCTATTGCACGGCCGTGTGGCAAACCGGCCTCAGGTCCTCATCCGATCTAATCAGGTGCGGGTGCACACACACACTGTTTTTCACAGGATTTTAATCCTTCTGCCTGCCCTCCTTTGGTCAACGTCTAATTTCAGTCTGGGAAAGGGACAGAAAAGTAAAGTGATTTGCCTGAGGACTCCCGTTATATTACTGACTAAACATCGGCTCAGTGCTGTTGAGGAGGAGAAGTGACCTGGGGAGGCACCGCAGGGTTTTGGACCTTTTTGGACACATCTACAAGACTTGCTTAGTGAGGTGGGATTTCTTCGCGGCGGGTCCTCCTGTCCCCCAGAGCCACAGGTGACAGGGCTGAGTGGACACTACTGGTGGGCTGTGGCAGAGGCAGTTTTGACTCCAGTGGGTTCTGAGAGATGGGCACGGCCAGCTCTAGCTACGAGCAGGAACCTCTCTCTTGCAAGGAGACTCTGTGAAAAATGCGTATCTGGGAAGAAGTTTAAGCTTAGATACGCAGTCTGTTACAGAAGATCAGGTTGCAAATAAAATAAAAGCTCTAGGATGCGGCAAGGACCAAGGTCTGCATTTGGGGCTATCACATCTGAGACTAAGTGTCAGAGGTGTAGAGCAGGCCAACGCATGCATATGTACATACACAGTGGGAAGTACTCAAGTGCCGGATTGAGTTTGTAACACAACACGGTAAGAGGAGGCATCTCACTGCCTGTTGTAGAGCAGGTTACTGGCAGGTTAAAATAGCTGAAGGTGGTCTCCTCTCTTAAGTATGAAATTAATTACCAGAGTGTGTTCAGACTAACGGACATAAGTACTGAACATGACCCCGAGGTTGTTGTAAGCGTTTGTTCCTGGAAATTACAACATCTCAGGGCTGTTCCTTAGTCTTGCTGTCAGGTCTCCCCTCAGGCTGGGTGCTGGCCGGACACAGCTGATCAGTGGCAGGGCAGCCACACCTCAGGGACGCTCCTAGAGGAGCCCAGTGCAAGCCAGCGTGCTGGCCACTGCTGAGCAGGATGCTTCGCCCGTGGGGCACTTAAATCAGTAAATGCTCAGCTTTCATGCAGTGTCACTGTTGGGGTAGACAGCATCTGGAATGCCATCCTCTCCTTCATGCTTTCAACCTTTGTAAGCTGGGACTTTGCTTACGATGGTGCAGGGAAGAGTGGTAGGTGATCTGCTCACGGGGGCAGAAATGTAGACTTTCATTACTTCAAAAAAAGAAAAAAAAAAACACCCCAAGGTTATCTAGTAAAAACAAACAAACAACAACAAACCAAACCCCAAACACCCAAATTTGTCTTCCTTACTGCAAAGTCTTCATGGAGACTAGGGTCCTTGTTCAAAAGGGTTGACAGCCAGGGGGACTACGCTGGCATTCCTGCCAGGCACATTTCCTGTTAAAAATTTACAGTTCAGTAACTAATGTGCTTCTCAGTCAGCTTAGGGTGATCTTAATGCAAGCTGCTACTGGAAAAGGCAGTCCTGTTCTTCCCTCCCGTGAGTTCTTGGCACCTCTTTTGTGCCAACACTAGCACTTCTGTGCTTATGAAGCCCAACCTGACAAAGAAGAAAATCAACCTATAAGTTAATTTTCAGCTAGATTGACTTCCTCAGCCAGCTGATTATGGGGTCTCAGGAGCTCTAGTGCTGGCATAAGCAGGAAGGTGTGACAGGAAACAAAGGGAAGAACATATACCTTACCTTTTCTTTGCAGCAGCCCTTGCTGAGATAATTTTAAACCAAACTGAGCCCCCTCATTTAGGGTGGAAAGATGCAAGTGAGGCAATGCAGTGGTTTGCTGCTCCAGAAAGGTATGGTTGCACTCCCTTCTCCCTGCTCCCGCCTGGCCAGTGCTGTCCCATCCTTTCCTGGTCCGAGTCCACAATGGACTAGCAGGAACATAACTTTCTCCTTCCCCCATCAGCAAGCTCTTAGTTTGTCTGGATTGTACCAGCAGATGTCAGGCATCCCACTGCTCACATACCACCATATCCTCAGAGTAAAAAGTAAGGAAGGTGTTAGGGAAGATGAAGCATTGTTAAATCTCACTCTCCTCTGAACAAAGCCTTCTCAGAGGGACTGTATTTTTGTCACTTCCTGGACAAGTCTGTGGTGTGTACGAGCAGTTTCTATGTGCGTGTGTGTGTTTTATTATGATTACCTGGTACCAAAATGAGTTCAATATGCACCTTATCTTTTTACTAGAGTCTCGCAGGGTGAGGGGGTGCAACACATGCGGCAAGAAGCAAGAGAGTATTGAATACTTAGTACTGCAGGTAAAGAAAGAAAGTCTGCAGGGAAGGCTACAGATTGTGGTGGCACAGGAATTGTTACCATAATTTCCATCCACATCATTAGTTCCAAACTACTTTATCTGGCATTCAGGAGGAAGAGAAAGACAGCATCCTCTGGCAGTCCAGCCAGCCTCCTCTCATAGAATTTAGTGTCCTTCAAAAAAGAGGTGCGGGGTGAATGGCCCCTTTCCTTTTCAGGCCAGTTTGGTAGCAGGATGTGGCATGGCTTGAAAGAAGGCATGAACAGTGACTGGGACAATTGACTGCATCTGCCTGATTGACTTGCAAGAATGGGCTGTTTGACTCCTGGGGAGGAAGCCTGGAGAGGGTTGTGGTTTGCGTCCAAGAGAAACTTAATGCAAAAAATTAAAATGATATAGGAAAAGAGAAGACACCAAAAAACTTAGATAGCACCTGCTAAAATTTGTGAACAGAATTATAGAAGTATAGTATAGGTTTAACGTAATTTAATATACTGATTTTTTTCTTTTTATTTCTTTCCCTTGATAGCTCATTTGCGTGTTTCTATTTAGTAGTCCCTTTTAGCAAGATGATGATTGTGATTGATGAGTGTTTTATGCAAAAGTGATTACTTTGCTGCTTATCAGAATAAAGTCTGTACAGCAGATATAGTATGTCTTGTGCCTTTTCTTTATTTTTTTCTTACTGTGCATGTAAACATTGTAGTTTTACAAGAGAAATGTTGAGTCCTTGGTAACAGCCAGATGGCAGAGGAACCTTTGAAAGGCTGGCCCCATGGGAAGTGCAGATATCTGATTTCAGGCGTGGTTAAATTGCAAACTGCAACCTCTGCAAGAGGTTAAAATGCCCACAACCTACTGACCATGTGACTTTTATCACTTCCTGCCAGCAGGTGAGAAATTTTATTCAAATGGTAGGGATTAATGGAGGACTTAATTGAACAGGAAGTTTTCCAGCCATTCAGATGATGGCTAAAATGATCTATACGCTGTTACTTCTGACATCTCTACCAGAAGTAATAATCTCTGGCTTTATAGCTAGTGCAAGTTGCTTTTAGGGCATAGGTGAAAGATTGCAAGAGTTGAGGTACGCGTGTTTTTCTGAGATTGGAAAACAAGAATGAAATGATCTGTAAAATAACTTTTTTTTTTTTTTTTTAAAAAAAAGCAACCAAATCCAAACTCAATTGCAGAGAAAAGGCTGCTCAAAGGGAAAAGAGAACTTCCTCCAGTCGCACGGCTTTGATCTTGCAGCCTCTTGAGTTTTAGCGGTTGGTCAAATTACTAGGGAAGAGAGCTGCTGCTATGTTTGGTATTATTTGGCATATCATTCACCATTCAATCTGAATCTGCAAACATTTTGAGGAGGAATATGGAACAAAGGACAGCACTGAATTTATCAGGAACCAGGGTTTTGAATAGTGCTGGAGGGCATTGCAGGAGTAAGGAAGTGGGAAGCTCTGTCATCTGAACCGTGCTGGTTTTGTTTAATGTCTCCTGGTTAGGAAGCAAACAGGTTTTGCAGATGTACCTCAGATGTCTGCTGAAAATGATACTAGAAGAATATTGGAATTGCATGGTGTGTTGTGCCAAAAGTAGCTTTGACTTCTGTGTAATTAAATAGGGGGGCAAACATTCAAGTTTTATGAAAATGGGCAGGTTTTAACATTCTGTAGGCTCTCTTCCATAGGGTGGGAAATCTTTTTGTAGGGCCAAAAAGGCTTTTGAAAAAAATATCTGTGGTAGATAACAAGGTCTCTGTTACATGTAATCCAGCACAGACAAAAGGATGGAGTTGCAGAGTGGGTGAAGTGAAAGGAGAGACCATTTTGCATCCCTAGGTTTTCCCCACACTGGCTTTACTGAATATCTGAAAAACAGGATTGCTCGGCTCTTCCACCTGCAGCGAGTCCAGGCAGCTGGATGGTGCCGGTTCTTTGCCAGTAGGTGGAGACAGTACAAGTGAACTGGAAATTACATCCTCCTCCCAGCATGGAAGTTGTTTGTTAGTGTGGAGTTCACCTTCTTTACCTTCAGTACATGGGACAGGGTTTAAGGTAAAAAAAATAATTATATTTTTGTGTTTGTCTTCTTGAAGAAGAGCTTGTCAGGACATAATAGTTGCTCAGACATCTGCTAATGATTATTAACAAGCAAGTTCCTTTTTTTTTTTTTTCTGCTGCCATGGTTTTGCATTTTAATTTTCTGGCACGTGATGATGCTCCTTTTTGTGCAACAGCTTGGCATATAATGGCAGGCCTAGCTTAGAGTGACTCCTTGGTGATGTGCTTCCTATAAAACTTGCTGGTATGGAGTGGTGGATTTGGCTTCAGCTGAGAAGTAGGAATCTTTGGTCACGCTACTGGAAAAGAGGGAGAGCTCTCATTTCTTGTTGCAAGGACCGATAACCCAAACCTCCATTTGCTGAGCACTTCTGTAGGTATCCATGCTCAGTTGTGCTTGGTAAGCAGCTTGCAGGGATCTCTGGTGAAGAGAACCAAGTAGCAGATGGAGATGAGAAATGCTGCAGCAGCAGAATGACTCCAGAGTATGGCACAGGAGCAGAAGCAAACTGCACGGGAAAGAGCATGGGGAGGAGTCAGAAGCTGTTGAAGCTAATGGTACTGCTGAAATAAGTGCTCATCAAATTGCACTCAGTACTGATTTGCACTAATGTAGTGACTCCTACTGTAGCTTAGTCCCATTGAGTCAACTTGCCTGGCTTTTCTAGTCTCTATCTAGTGAGCAATCTCTGCAGCATGCATAGCCTGATGAACAGCAAGGACAGAGATGCATCCAGGACACAGTGCCCCCCAAAATGGACTGCTGCCATACGTTCCTATTTCTTATTCATTCTCAGTAGGGATGCTTTTTGCATGTTTGTAGATTGTGTGAGTGTATCTGAGCTCACCCAATTGAATGCTGTTAGCTGTGGTGACAAAGGTGTCAGCAATAACCAGGACCTTGGGAGGAGCATTGTAGGACCCACAGTGAAGTGTCTGCAACATTGTTGTTAAATTCCCATGTGAACCCATGAATTTGAAGGATTAGCCCCAGTGGCTTTATGCAACTTGCATGTGGTTGCAGTGTAGACACAGCTGGAGTACAACTTGTAGCAGTCAAAGGTTAAAGTACCTGCACTCGTGTTCTTACAGTAGAAATGAAGCTACTCCAAAATGGGGATTTTTAAGAACCGTTGCAGGACAAAGGAAGGGTGGCACCACCTGTCTCCAGTATTCAGAAGGATCTCTTCTGCCATCTATTGCCACGTACAGCTCACCACATGCCCGTATGGAAGAGAAAAAATTCCTGTCCAATCTTAGGTGGGACAACCCTGGAGAAAGTGGATTTAAAAGAGCCATTGTCTTGCTGAAATAGATTATCCAGATCCCACACTTACAGGAAATAAGCCTTTGGACCTGGATTTATGGACCCTCTGTAGGACCCTTGCTATAGTGTGATTGGATAACAAAGGCAGATAACTGTAGGAAAACAGCTTCTCAGGAGCTTCATTCAGCTGCCGTATCCTCATTTGGTCATGCTCCCTCTGCTCCTTCTCCCTGGACAGCAGCTGATAAACCCTCCTGTGCTTGCCATAGCCACCAGCATGTGCGATGGGTGGGCGTGTATGAGTATTTGGTGGTAATTAATGTACTTAAATCTAAATCAGCCTTTCTCCAGCTGCTGAAGGCTGAGCTGGAAGCATACCATCATTGTGATGCTTGCAGGTAGACACGTAGTTTTGTAATTGTATTGTGCTGCAGTTCCGCCTTGGTATCTCAGGGTCCTGTTTTGGTCTGAACATGACAAGAGCTTGCGAACCCTTGTACAGCACTGCAGTGATGCAAATTGTGTACGAGAAGCATAGACTGTTCCCGTATCAAGTCTAACTCAAGCCAGTTGCAGCAGTAGGATGAGAGAAGACCCATGCTTGTGGAGAAGGACTGCAAGCTTGACTAATTATGCTTTTGTTTTTTTTGGTTTCTTGTTCCTCTTTGCCTTGGTGTATGTTGAGGTCTGTGGAGGGGACTCAAGTTCACACTGGGAAATCCTACTGCTACATCAGGGTAGCATCAAAATTCCCTGGCCACCATGGATGCTTCAGGACAAAACCTCAGAATGTTTAGCACTCAGTCTGATTCATCCCTCTCAGGGTTATGTAGACCACTGAAACACCTGAACGGCCTGGATCCATAGCTGAAATCTGAATGCAGTGTTAGCCTTCTACAAATTCTTCTATACTGTGTAGTATGGTGCTCAGTCTAGCAGGCAAGGTCTGCATCCCTATGTCATTATGGCTGCTCGTAGAAGTGAGGTGGAGTGTATGCAAGTCTTGAATATGGTAGCTGGAGTTGTCTGGTTCCTCCACAGTTAATGTGGTAGTGGTGGGTGGTAAACAGTGTCCAGCAGCTTTTAAGAACTCCGACTTTGCCCAAGGCTGACTGTACGTTGTTTTAACACCTAGCTATTTCACTTAGTATATATAAGTATCTCTGCTAAACTGCATGAAGTGAGGCAGTTTTGGAAACTGCAATTACCTTCTTATGATCAGTGAGCATGGTCAGGAAAAAAAAGATGATTTCAGAATTAACGATAATTTGAGCAATTTTTAGCAAACAAGTTTAAGTTGCTAGCTGTACTTTGAACTAGTCATTAAGCATATGGGTCAGCTCAATTATCATTCATTAAATGTCACTCCCCAGCACCTTTCCATTGTTTGCAGTAGAGGAGGTTCTCAGAAACCAACTCTTTGCCATTTGAAAGAAACACAAACAAACAAAAACCCAAAGGAAAATGTGCATCCATTCATTGTGGCTAAAGTTTTGGAGCAAGAAGTGTTATTTATGAAAACATACCCTGTTAGGCTCAACAATCAAGGACTGAATGGAGATAGGCTTAGTATTTTACTTTGATTTGTTCACTTGAGAATTTAAGACTGGTTTAAAGTTGTGTTATTAATGTAGGCCCAATTTTAAATTTTTGGACCACAGCAGGTAAAGAAGATTGAGTGAATAAAGAGCTCAGTAAAAATAACTGCTGGAAAGTGTTGCATTCATGTTTTATTTACTGAAAATTAACCCAGATTCTTCTAATCGGATGACAGGGTTGAGAATTATACTCTTACCTAGTAATACAGGTCTGGGTTGTGTCTTGGATTACATGATCTTGCAAATCATTTTAAAGGAGTCATGTCTTAGAGTGACCACATACCTTGCACTGGTTACCTGCACTTGGTGTCTGCATGGGTGGGAGTGACCAAGTCTCTTACCATCTAGTTCCTTCCTGCTGCAAACAGATGTGGACACACAGATGACTGAATCTCCATTTCCACTACACTAAACTTGCTGGCAGTAATGACTGAGCCGACATGTTGAAATGGGTAACAGATACCACTGATACAGGCAGAAAATACTACCCCAGAAACTTAAGGAGATGTGGGAGAGGAAACGCAGTTCGAAGGACTCCTTCATATGCTTGCTTTCTGCTCTTGGTGTGATGCTCTTTATTCACATGACATTGTAACTTGGGACACAGTGGTTGCAGTGGTATGTGAATACATATGGATAGAAATGCTGCCGAGTGCTACCAGAGTTTAGACTTGCACTCAAGTGTGCTCTGGGGAGAGCCAGTAAGATCTCCTTGTATTCTGAGGGCAGTTCCTCTCCCTGCCTCCAATTTTTTTGCTTATCCAAGTAATGTTTATCCTCAAATTTGGGGGGGGGAAGGTTAATTTAAGTTTTGACAGTGTTGACATACACAACTTGTTGGTCTGAATTCTGGAGCCCTGTTCTTATGAACTGGTGATCCTCTAGAAGGTTACTGTTTGGAGTGAATGTTTTGGGCTTGTTTTCAGGAGTGAAAGGGTGAAATAGAGCTTATTCCTGCTGGCGCATGTGATAGTGGTAAGGATTTCCCGGTTGTCCTGTGAAGAATGATACCTCCAGCACCAAGTTTTGGGCTTGCCTAGAAATGCCTGTCACATGGCTGATTTTGTTTGAGCTGGAAATTGCACACGTGATAATAATCTGATCTGCAGCAGATGCCTGACTATTAAAGCCTAAATTACTCTTTTTTTTTTTTTTTAATGAGAGCAGAACATATCTACAGCCTATCACTTTCATATACGTTTACCTTAATAAACGAAGCTGCACAAACAAACGAATCTTTGCATACAGACGTGTTGTGCACTAGATTGAGTTTCGTGTTGCACAGTGCAGTTAAACTGAATGTGTACATTGTATATTGGCTCTGATGAGAACAAAAGATGGTGTGCTTCGAACCTGACCCAGATCCAGGTAGGGACAAGTAAAACTCAGAGATTACTATGACATTTTGCTGGCTTGGTGAAATAGTTAGGAAATAACCCAGGCACATGGCAGAGGGGAAACTGTAATGATATTGGCACAGAGTGGTCAGCACAAAAGCAAAAATCAGCAAGGTAGAGCACCTGTCTGTGCCAGAGCCCTTCTTGTAATGGGTGCTACTGGCTGATGGAAGGACAGCTGTAATGCTCGACTGTGTGTGTAGCTGTATGGGACGGTCAGGTTGAGACAGCAATATGGGAAAGGTCCCACAGAGCTTAGCTCAGCTGCATTCTTGTGAGGGCAAACCCCTGAATGGACAAAAGTAAATACACGGTGCACTGAATTTCTGCTGCCCAGATTTAGAGGTGTAATACTGAAAGAGATCCAGTAACTGCAAAGCCTAACTTGAGCAATAATGCGAAGCCCAAACTTTCCCTGTTTAAAGATGTGTTTTGATAGAGGATGTTTCCTCAACAGCTAACCTTAGATCAGGCAGTAAACAAGTCTGTATTCCTAACGATCTGCGCAGTGTTTGGTGAAAACTAATACCAGTTCATCGCTGGTAGTTAGTAGTAGGGATTTTAATGTGATAAAAGTAATTATCTACAAATACTTACATTGTAGTTTCTCAGGAGAAGTGAGAAAAGCAAAGTAACCAAATACTGACGCTGCTTTTAGAAAGAGGCGTAAGATTCCTTCACTTTAGCTTGCAGGCTGTTTAATCATGAAATGGTGACACTCAAGCAGCTACTTAAGGTACAGTTCCTATAGAGTTTGGAAATCTAACTCTAGTGGTGCCGTTAGAAAGAAGTAGTACAAACATCAGGCAACAGAAACACAGGAAACAACGAAGGCAAAAGTGAAGTTGAAGGAGTAAGGAAAATGTTGTGAGATCAAACAGCAAGCAAATATTGTGGTATCTGACAAGCAGGAAGTTTTATGAAAACCTGCTTATTGCTGGAGATTAGAGAATGTTTTGCAAATCACTTCCCAGTTGAGATGCTTAGGTATAAGGACAGCCTTTCAACCCTGGAATTTAGTATAAATAGATGAGTATGAATTCATATATATTATCAACTCAGTTGTGCATGTTGTTCTTCGTGTATGTTTTATAGTATTTATGCTTTGTTTTCACTTAGGAGTTATGGAGTAATAAACTGAAAATAGTCAGATTTTTGTACGATGTACAACTAAATCTTGCATACTGATAATTTAATACTTGGTTTGTAGCTAACACAGCATGGGCTGTTGTCTAGAGTATTAACGTTTACTAAATTTAACACAGACTGGTATTACTAACCTGAGCTTTGCTTTGCAAAGAAAAGACTGCCTTTGTGTAGTAGGTGTTTTCTTCCTAAACGTGTCCTGTTCTACAAACTAAAGGAATGGTGCTAGGATATTCTATTTTAAAAGACATTTCTGAAGTACTTTTTGCTAACACAAACCTGTAGTGTTTTGATTCTGAAGAATGCAGTTTGCTTAAAATATTCAACTAAAAATGAATTCCACTCTAGAAGAGCTTCAAAAAATATATTTGACATTGGAGAAGAATGTTTTCCAGCCTAGTCTGAGTTTGTACAGTCAGGATATTTTTGTTGTGGAGTTTTAGTCTCTAGGTGTAATTTGCTGTCTCAGACCTAAACAGTCGGTTCGGTAGAAAAGAAGCGTAACAAAAGGAGGTGATTTTCCTTAGGCTGAGGCTTTTTTGAACTTTGTGCCATAGGTAAGTGTTTAAAGTCACTCAAAAGCAGTAAAAGGAAAATAACTTTCTTTTGAGAGAAGGGGAATTACTATTTATTTTTAAATAGTCTGGATATTTTTACTGCATGTTGGGTATTTGCATGGTATTTAGATGCGGTAATATTTTTGAGTTCCTCCCTCATCATTTTCCTTCTTGCAAAGTTTTTTCTGTTTGCGTATTTGCAGGTCTTAAGTAACATACACCCTCTTGCTGAGGACAGAGCAAGCAATTTATTTTGAGGACACAAACAGGATTTTTGTTGTTCTTTTTGCCACTTGTGCTAATCAGTCTCCTGTTGCCAAATGCAAGCTAAGTAGGTCATTCCAGCAGAAATCGTTGCATTAACAAGCAAAGAGCAAAGCCGCGCTGGTGGTGTTATGTGTTTATCACACACAAAGTGTCTTTCTGAGCACTTTTATCACTTTCTTACCAATTCTGCCTTGCTTAGAAGTGGTGCATGAGTACAACGGGCTGCTACACTTGATCTGATGTAAATGTAGTGGAGGGAGGTACCTCCTTTTTTGGCAGCAGCTTCACACTTATATTGGATTAAGCGTAATGTGAAACCGTACCCAAAATAATTGGTTTTATGCTTTTAGAGGTTTTCATGGGCACATATGAGGTTATTAAGATGCATACACTCCTTCACAAGGAAACAGTTTTAAGTGGTTGCCAGTGTTTTGAAATGCATATGTTTTTCCTCTGCTGGCCCACCTTGAAACTGGTCATCTTTACATAGATCTGGAGCAAAGGCTGCTTAAAAGCTTGGCTTTTGTTTCCTAATGTCCCTGCCTCATCCTAATGTGTCCTAGCTACAGAATAGCTTGTTTCTGACTGCTCTGTACGCCCTCAGGCATTGAAGTAAAATCCCATAGAGCACATGCCTGTCCATGCGAAGAACAGTAGTTGTTGCAGAAACCTAAAGAATGCTGCAGTCACAAAAGGGTGCCTTCATTTACTAGCGTTCACTAGTGTTCATAAATTGAATTGGTGATGCTTATGTCCTGTAACTGCTCAGAGTTTTAATAAAAAAATGGGTATTTCATAAGGAGCAGCTTGGTTTTGGGGCACTGTTGAGTTCAAACCAAGCAGGGGGAAGTACAGCAAACATCAACAGAGGTGCGAGAAAAGAAGCATCTCGGACACATCTGACCATAGAGTAGCAAGCCTCCACAGCCTCCCCAGGAAGCGGTAGAAGTTCGCAGTGGTAGCCTGAAGCTGGGTGGAGGGAAGGTCTGGCATTTTCCCTGTTCTCACTGAAAGGAAGGGCCCCCGTGGAGCACGGTGGGCAGCAAAGAGCCAGTGATGCTGCCAGGCCAGGCCACAGAAGCGGGCAAGCAAGACGAATGGGGAATTGTTTGTACCAGGGAAGGACTGCTAGCGTATTTTCAAAGACAGACTGAACTTAAAGTACTTTCAATTCACTAATTCTATGTCTATGCCGAACCTACAAGTCATTCCCTAATCCTCTTTCAGTACTCTAAGGACCCATAATAAGAATGCTGCAAATAGCCGTGGCCAATCCTTGCTGCAAAGGGTTAATTTTAAACCATGAAACAGGCTTAACCTTTACTTCTTGGGGTGGT
The DNA here is from genome assembly GCA_013400195.1 of Aramus guarauna. Classification (NCBI taxonomy): domain Eukaryota; kingdom Metazoa; phylum Chordata; class Aves; order Gruiformes; family Aramidae; genus Aramus; species Aramus guarauna. Next base: position 479,597 of record VXBL01008665.1, read on the forward strand.
GGTGGTGGTTGTGGAGTCCTCCCCGCTGCTTATCTTTGATCACATGAGATTTGTGCAGGTAGTTTCAGAGATGCGGTGACTGGAAAGTGTATGTTTTTAACAGCTAAGCTAAAGCAGCACGTTGATGGGGAAAAATCGCTGTGGAGATGAGAGCAGCAGGCAGGGTTGCTTGCTAACCTTTATAGTCTGGTTTTTGGTGAGAGAGCGTACTTTTTGTGCAGAACAGAAGCCAACACAAAGCATTTTTCTCTGGCTGCATGTGTGGTTTTGGTGATAGAAATGTAGCTGGTTGAAATTAAAATCCCATTTATCCTGTGTGGGAGTCCTCCCTCTGCTTGAAGGAATAGGGCTTTGCAAGGCAATCTGAGTAATTTTGGGGATATACAGGCAGATCTATACAAGACCCTCATTCTGGAAAGATAATTGTTCATAGATATGAGGAAGTATTTGTATTCAACAGTCTTTTAGTTCCAGTTCACAAATTATAAGCACCATGATAAAAAAAATTATAAACACCATGTTATATTTGCCATTAAAGAGAGGAAAATAAGCAGTAGGAATGGCTGGTGGTATTTGTTGTTTGGGGAGGTGGGGGTTGGGTAGTGAGGACATGGACAATTTTATACAGAGTTTAGGGAGAAAATTGCTGAATGGTACTTCTGTTTTCTGCTGTCATTAGGGAATGTGTGTATATGTATACAAACGCTGCTGGGATTTTAAATTTTTTGTCTTCTATTTTAGTCACAAAATTGCGGAATTTTAAAATACAGTAACAAACCTCTTCTTGCCCAACTATTTAATATCCATGAAAAAGAAGAGGTTTGCCAATTATGTGTTTCATCCACAGTTAACGATAACTGTGCTTTCCTTAAGTCATAACAGCCAAGCCTGCCACGGAGAGACAAGACCTGGCTTTTCCTACAGTGTTATTTGATACATGTTTCAGTTTGACATTATGTAAATACTCTGCTATTAGGGAAGAAAATGACATAAAATTGCATCCTTTCTCAATGAGGTTTTAAATTCTTTCAGTAGCTTCTCTCCTTTTTGAAGCTGTAATAAAGATCATAATTAGAATCCCAGTTGCTTAAGTGAGAAATTAGCATGTTCTTAAATGCTGAGCCGAGCTAGGTTCCCAGCGAGACCCCCTCCGGGTATCTGTCCTGCCCCAAAGCGCTTTCCCTAATACCAATTTGCGTTCTAGACGTATTAAAGAAAATCATATTCATTGCCACCTAGCAGTTAATCAGAGCCTTCAGATAGGCTCGAAATAATTTACAGCCTGACTGCCAAAACCACCTGCATCCGTTCATTTCCTACAGCCATACCCAGGCATGCTCTAAAACTTACAAGAGAGTGTCGGTCCATCACCCAGTGCCAGGACTGAGCCAAATTGACTCCATGTGTGTCCTTCATTCTTACAAATTTGTCACAAATACTACTTAACCTCACCCCAGACCTCCTTGCTTACTGTCTTGTAGGCTCTGGCCAAGGGAACAAATATCTAATGGCTTCTACTCGGTATTTTCCCTGTCAAAAATATCTTTCCCTAAAGATTTTGATTTAGTTTTGTAGAACTGGGCACTAACATAGATACCTTATCTATTAATATATATTTTACTATGTAAATAAGATTCTAGCAGATTGGAATAAATTAAAACCTTAATGGGGCTAAAATAAACCTCATTTGTAAATTAATTAAAAACAAGAAGCAAAGAACACTAACACTTTAAAAAAAGAAGACATTTTCATGATTCAAAATACAGATTTAATTTCCAAATAAGTGAATGGTAAACTGTAATTGTATGATGTATGAAAATACTCAGAACATATGAAATAGTAGTCACAGATTTTATAGTCAAGATGTTCCCTTTCTGGTTTTCCAAATTGTTGCAGAAGATACCAAAGCGTAAAGCAAATAAAATACTGTCTTCACAGTTGACCCAAGTAGGGATATGGTATTGGTGGAAGATGGATTCAGATCTCTCTCTTTTTTCTTTTTTTCCTTCTTCTTTTTTTTTTTTTTTCCAAATGATGAATTTTTATGTTCTGATGTCTGCCCAACGTGCTTCTGATACGCTCTTGTTTCCACAGGCCAAGGCTGCAAGCACAAAGGAAGTTTGCTCAGTCCCAGCCAAACAGTCCCAGCACAACTCCAATAAAGATAGTGGAGCCGTTGCTACCCCCTCCCGCCACTCAGATTTCTGACCTCTCCAAAAGGAAGCCCAAGACAGAAGATTTTCTCACGTTCCTCTGTCTTCGAGGTAAGAATCTCGCAGCAGCCTGGGGCACAGTCTCATTCAAAGAACAGAGCTGTAGCAGCACATATTGAGTAGCCGCTAGACAAATGTACTGGTGCTACACTTGAATATATTGTGTGCATTTCAACTCTCAGCAATTTGACTGTATCTGCAGCAGGAGCATTTGAGTTCACGGTTGTAAAGAGCGTAAAATGAGGCTGGTAATAGTGAAAAAGGAAATTTCTTTTATGCTTGGCACTCTGTTATCCTGAATGGGTTTTTGTCTAGCTCTCTTAAGTCCTCCCTATCCTCCTTTGTTTTGTCTGACTATAAACTGAAGAAGTGCTTAACTTGCCTGAGTACTTGTTCCTGCAAGAGGAGAAATATGGTTAGAAATTCTGCTTCTCTACCTACTCGCTGTCCTTTATTGTTCAATCTGAGTGAGGCTTTTCATCTGACAGTGGGTGGAGGGGTTGCTGTTGTTCTTAGCTGCCCCAGGAGCCGAATTGTTCCCATGGTGATAATTAAAACAGGTAAGCTCCTCCACTCTGCAACCCAAGTGCAGATGAGGCATCTGAAGTTGTGCAGTGAGATACCCAAATTATCTCACAGTAACAAGTGCTTGAGCCTGGCTGGAGCTCTGTGGTGTGTGTCTGGGATCGCTGGTGTGTGTCTTAGAGCCTGCATATCAGACTTGGGACTTTAGTGTGAGGTACAACTGACTGTCCAGATTAAGATAAAAAAGGAGACCTTACCTGAGTGGTAATTTTTCTTGGGACTTTCCATGGCCCTGTGTCCCAAGTCATGTACTGAAGATAGCATTTTTCAGTTTAATCTCCCGATTGTTGTATTTGCTGTCGTGGTATGTTTCTGTTTTGGCAGGTGTCCCCTCGTCCCCTTAGCTAGTCACTGCTCCCTCCTTCATGTGCTGGAATGATGCCTCTTGCTGTTGTTTTGTCCCATTATCTGCTGAAAAGGTGTGCATTTGTTACAGCTAGGGCTTGTCTGCAAAAGTCTTACCTAGTGGATTGAATCCTTCAAAGCTTGTGTTTTGAGTTTCCCTTTCCAGTTCTGAGGTCTCTGTTGCATCTGCAGTCAGCACTGGTTAACGCCACCCGTAGCTTCCTGCTGAAGCTTTCTCACCTTAATGCAGCATGGTTTGATTTTTTTTTTCTTTTTTCTTTTTTTTTTTTTTTTTCTGTGAGAGTTTAGGCTAGTGGTAACTTTAGAGTGGTTGCTAATTTATCTTTTTTGACACTGGTCCAATATGGAGTCTCCGTCCTGTTGGGATTTCTGGTAAAGTGGGTGGGTGGAGAGGATGAAGGGGGATGGTTTGTTAGCTTTTGTGTTTGTTTAAAGGATTGCGAGGAGCAGAATCTAATGGAGTTTAAAGTGGCATCACAGTCCTCTGAAATTTAATCTGTGGAAATGTATTTCTAATTTAGTCTGCTGTGAGGTTGATCAGTCTGTTGGCAGCATGTCACTGCTGTGATCTGGGCCAACTGCCACAGTTGTTGGTGGGAAAATTCAGATGGGGGGTGTGTGTATGTGTGTGTGTGAGCACACATGGCTGCATTCACACACTTGTTTCCACTGCTTGCTAACTAAGCATGTGTTATTTATAGCTTTGGAGGCACTTGCACTTAAAGAAAGGCAACCTGTGTGGGGATGACATCTCCATTTTTATTTCCTACTGTCTCTTAGCATTCTGCTTTAACAATGCAGATGGGAAGCAGGGTACTTCTGTCCTATTCCAGTGCTTCATTCAGAAGGTTTGTTGTGTGGGTTTTGGTTTTGTGGGATTTGGGGCGGTTTTTTTGTTTGTTTTGTTGTTTGGTTTTTTTAATTTTTATTTTATTATTTCTTTTAATCAGTGGCTGTTTAGCTCTTGCACCTGTAATTTTTTTCTTTGTTACTCATCTGTAGAATAATTGATGTTTTGTACTGTCAATTAAGAACTTGCAATTCATTCCTAATTTCTTCATTATGCAGGAGTACTCATATATTTCAGACAACATGTGTGTTCAGACAGCAAGATCCCAATTACATTTATATTAAAAACCATGAGGGAAAATCTGGTCTGAGTGCTACACATGGCATGTTCTTGGTCTGCTTAAGCAGGCTGAAGAAAAGCAGAAAGGGGAAGCTGTCAGCTCTTTCATCACCTCCACAAGCTTATTGCTCCATCACCTGTATAAAACCTGGAAAGAGCCAGTAGAAATGGGGGGGAGGGGAAAGTCTTGGACATCAGCTACCTGGATACATTTCTGTCAAGGAGCAGGAGAGCCTCTGTGGCTTAGAGGGAGAAGTGGGGTTGTTGAGATTGGTATTAGCATGGTTCTGGCTTCAGTGTCTGAAGTGCTGTATCCTCCAAGAGGTCTTGGCTGCCTGAGATTGTGGCCGTTTGGCCCCTTGGGAGGTGTAGCTCCAGGTGGTTGTCTCTTTTGATTGGAAAAAGGAGGTGGAAGACGGTTCTTAATATGCTTGCAGGGAGTTCATGTAGCCTGCTGGTACATCCAGCTCTGGAAAGGTCCCACAAGTAACCCTCCAGGGCACTGGCAGGCTTAGTTTGGTGCTGCTCTTCTGGTGGTACCCAGTGAGCTTGGAGATGGAAAAGCCAGCAGCTTATTTAAACCCTGCATAGGGAAGACTTGTGATTTTTTTTTTTTTTTTGGAAGGGTTTTGTTTTAGCTTTGAACCTCTGTGCCATTATTTATTGAAGTGTAGAGGAATTCAAAATTGCTTGTATGGTGGGACATGTGGTGGTTCTGACTTCTGTCCAGATATATCTGTCCAGCCCTGGCTGTTTTATACTTTTGTGATGAAATGAGACATACAGCTACATGGAAATAAGAGCACACTCATAGTATGTAAGTTCAGCACTTCAAAAATTGTTTAGTAGTAACTGTAGGAGTGCTAAGATCCAGGACAGTAAATCCCCATGTTTGTGTAATTTTTTTTTTATTTTTTTTAAGTTGAGACTCTCTTAGGTCCTAGTCCTTCAAAATACTCTGATGATATAGTCCCTGCATTCATGATCAAAGCTTTCTTTGGCGGGGGAATTTTCTTCAGGACTGGTGGGAAACAGCTTTGTGGTCATGTCTCTGACTTTGTCCCACCACACCCAGCAGCAGTGTCAGAAGCATGGTGTAAAGTTGTCGCACCATGTCAGCGTGTACTTTCCTTTTCTCTTTTTAAACAAAGAAAGTTAAAAATCCCGTCACCACCACAAATTCACTCTTCAGTACTCTGGGGGGTTTATTTTAGGTGGCAGCAGCTGAATTTTGTGAGTGATAGAGCAATACTATGGTGACACTGTGGAAGAAAGGCCTTTGATGTGCATAAGGTCCCATAGTTAGAAAAAGAAGTCCTATTTACTTGGCCTTTTGCTGTGTGTGTCAGAAAATCTAATGATTTATATACTTTTTTCCTTTTTTTTTTTTTCTTTTTTTTTTAAAAGCCCTGTAATTTCACGTGGAGATAATTTAACCAAGATGACCTGCTTGGTTTCATTATCCAGAATACTAGGGGCTTTAGATGTATTTTTAATTAGTTTGTTTTTTGAACCCTTGATTTGATAATACAATGTACTAATTACTTCTTAAAAGGTAAGTGGAGCAGAATGAAAAAGCTGTAACAACTGATGAATATCTAAGCACCCTGGAATATGTCTAACTGACCAGACTTGGCAAGGCTCCTCTGCCTTCTATTATTTTAAAATACTTCCTTTTTTTCCCCCCCAATTTTTTTTTTCTTTTCAAAATTTGACCTAGAATTTACAACGTAAGAAGGAAGGGAATTGCACAGATATCTCTGAAGTGTTTGTCTGCAGCATTCTTATCTTTAAATAGCTTCTTTGAAGGAGCCCGTATGCCCTTTGCCAGAGGCATAATTAGTATCTTTCAGCAGTGCGCGTAGCTATGAGCGTGTCATCTCCGTGCAATTGTACAACGGCTTTCACTTTTACTGTATTTTCTGCCTCTGATCAAATTTTTCATACTAGCTTCTGTTACAGTGCATTTAAGTTACCTTTACTCTCCGTAATTATTTACAGGTTAAAAATATTGCAAGTGAAATAATATAGGGCTAAAGGGGGAAGAAGAAACAACTCCCTGTGAGCCATGGATCTTTGGCAAAAGGTGATAACAGGAAGGCTATGATTAGGAGTCTACATTTTAAGAAGTTTTCCCATGATCAATTTTCTAATTAAGCTGGGCCTCTGGGAGTTACATGCTAGAGAATTTCAGGGATTCCTAAATAAAGATGGTTTAATTGAGATCTCACAAATTGAGTTTTCAGGCTCTTCTAACAACTGTTCTGCAAAATGCTTGACTTTGTTGTCTTTGAGTACTGCAATGTCTTAACTATATGATGATTTCTTACAAATTGCCAAATTCAAAATAGAAAATCTCACTATAGCACATTTGTCCAAACTTCAGTAACTTCTAAATCTCAGTGCCACAATCCTCTTGTGCTTTGCTCTTAAACAGGCTTTTTGTTTTATACACTTTGTTTAGTTGGTACAATTGGGGGCTTTTGATCCCAGTCTTCTCTCTCATGTCTTAATAGGAGGTATTGTATTGTCTGTGCCAGTAGATACCTACAGACATTTTCTGTTACAACAGAACAGGCCCCAAAAACAAAACCTTGATAGCTCTTAATTTTGGGCATGTTAGAAAATGACCAGTAATTTGCATAGCTTTTAACAAGGCAGAAGGTACAGTTGCCTGGTAATTCAGTGTCAATAGGTACACTGGCCTTTACGTGAGCTGGTAACGGCATCAATAACATTCTTGGAAGCCCCAGTCCAAGGAGTCACGTTGCCACTGTGGAGACATGCTCACCAGATCAGAGTAAGCATGTTAAGTAGCACAGCAACTTGATTAGGCTGGAAGCAAAGCAATGAAATGCTGATGCTGTCTAAAAACGTGAGCTGCTTTGCAGTCTAGGTTAGTTTTCATAATTCCAAAATAATACTAAAACATGAAGATTTGCACTCATTTGTTTAAAATACCAGAAGAAGGCTTTTTATCAATTGTGTTGTTAAATGATTTGATGTTTGAGGCTGAAATTTTAGGATGGATTGAAAACACAAGAACAAACTTTGGAGTGTAGAAAATTAATCACACAAACCGTTTAAAGAAATAAGTTTGTGTTTAGCAACTGTAATCTCACAATTTTGAACTTCTTTCTTAAAGCTAGGGGTAACATTGAAGTGCAAAAGAAGAGGTATATCTCATACATGCAACCATTTTTTCCACCTGTGGAATATGCTGCTTTGGGCTGGTAACTCACTCCCGCAGTGGTTTAGGATAAGAGTCATTGGCAGGGAGAAGTGGATATGCGGGTTCACGTGAAAAGCAGGTGTCCGAAATGCACAGAGAGAACCTGGCAGCTGACATCGTGGCATTATTCCTTCCCAGGGGATGGGGGTGCTGCTGGCGGGCCATCCCTCCAGGCATGCAGCCACATCAGTTTGTGACTAATAGGAGATTAAAGAAATTGCAGGAGCTGCTGAGAGCAAGAGGAGAGTAGTGTGTTGGTAGTACTGCAGCTGAATCAAAGTTTTACCATGATCTTCCCATTTTGGGACCCCTTTTAATAATACCAATATCTACCCCTCCAAAAAGCCATGGCATGAAATTAGCTCATTGAAATGGGAGACTAATCTTGCAGTTCAGCCTTTGTATTTGCCACAGATTCTCTCTGAGTCCCTTCGTGAGCTGCTTAGTTTTTCTGTAAAATGAGGAGAAATATTTATAATACGTTTAGTTGGTTGACGTAGCTGAGCGTTGATTATGGATGAGCTACCAGCATAAAATCTGAGTCCTCTGATAGCAGCAGTAGTGCTTCAAAACCTCAGTGCCCACAGTTTTTGGCACCCAGGTGGGCAACATTGAAGTATTCTGGCAAAGGCAATTCCTGCCCTTCCTCCCAACCAGAAGCCTGTGAGCATGCTTCTGTAGGTTCAGTGCTCCCCCAAAAGGCTTATTTTGTTCTAGGAATGGGGCTTGGGATCTCTTGGGTATGAAACGCAGCCTGGTAGCCTTCTGGGAATAGCAGCATGGTGGCTTGGCATTTGCAGACTTTTCTTGTCCATGGTGGAGAGGAACATAAAGTCAGGGGTTGTAGTGTATGTGGGAAGGGTTAGTTTTGAGGTTTGCCTCTGAATCTAGCCAGGTTAGTGGAGGTAAATTGCTTTGAGATTGTCAAATATGAACTGTAGATGTGAGAAGCACTATACTTGGGTTTTTCAATATTCAGTAGTCTGTTAGTCTGGTGTGTATTTTGTTGACTTTGGAAAGTGAACCTTCTATTTTTTTTCCCTGAAGGTTCCCACCTTTACTCCATTTTCCTAAAAAAGGAACAATTTTCTTTGACTTTTTGGTCACAGCTCTACTGCTGTGAAGAATGGAGTGTGAAGAAAATGGGGTTTACGTCATTGCGCTAGCTGATAAGTTAGCTGTAACACTATAACCATCTTGTGATTTGTACAGTGGCAGAGGAAGGGAGAGTTTGAGCATCGGTGTGTTAGAGCTCTGCTTTGTTTCTGTACTTGGGATGGCCTTTTCCTCCCTCTTGCTCAGGCACTGGGGAGCTCCCTCTGGGACTGTTCCTGCAGGTGGAGTCAGACAAGTGAGATACAATTGCTCTTTCCTATAGAGTTTATGCAGTTCACTCACTTTTAGCCTCGCTCCGTAAAACGACCATAAAGTGCAGGCATAAATTACATTTATTCGCACTTCAGGGACTTGGCGCTGTCCTGCCAAAACATAATAAGTAGGACATATAATAAATGAGAAGCAGGCCCTAAATTTTAAGCATTGAGATGCCAGTACATCGGGAGCATTTGGGAGGCAAGGTTTTTCCACCTGCATACAACCCCAAAATGGGGCCATATGTCAGAAGAGAAGCCAAACCTCTGGACGTGGCTTGTTATAGGGCTTGGCATGCCGTGTGTTTATCAGGGCAGGCTGAAGCCCCGCATACCTTGACCTGCCTTGTGCTTAAATCATTCCAGTGTCTTAAATTGTCTTAAGATTTTTCCAAAGCACATCTGGGTTATGTTTAATTGTTGGGGGCGGGGGGGGAGAGGAGCTAGGGGGCAGTCGGTGTAAATAATTCATGGAGAAGAATCCTCCAATTTTGCAGAAACCACAGCCCAAATTACTGAGAAGGCTTTTGGATTGAGATGATTTTTGTTGTGGTTGTAACATACCAGGGTTTGAATCCTGTCCAGATGAAAACATTTGGTTTGTACTGCAGTAAATATTGCAGAAACACTGCCAGCTAATTCTGAAGAGTAATGAAATAGTGCTTTTGGCAAAGCGCATGCACTTTCCATACTTCTGATTCCACTCTTCAGATCCAAATGCAGAGGGTTTTTTTTAATACGTTTAGTTGGTCCAAGACAAAAGTTAATGTAATTTAATGAGAAACAAAACATACCGTAATTTAGGAGGGAAAATTACACATTTGTCAAATAAAAAAAATTTAATAACCTCATTAGTCCAATAAAATGGCTGAAAAAGAGTATCGTTTATTCTGTTAATCAGGCACTTGCTGCTGAGGTCAATGCATCTGTATGTACAGGTTGCGTACGCATCAATTCTGCCTACTGTTAGTGGCAAGCCTGAATTTTGCGCATACAAAGGGTAACATCCTTCCGAGAAAACTTCTAAAAGCAGCACCATGACTTAAAAAAATATGTTTTACTTTGTACTTATTGTTGTATAAGCATCAAATTATTATAACAGAGGACATAAAATACATTTGTCATCCTTTCATATGCATTAGGCAACACTTTGTGTATAGCTGTGGTAAATGTTTTTCCTATATAGTTAGGTTTTCTTTTGTGTTGCTCTCACAATAGGAGGGAAGACAAAAATCCTCAAGAGAGAATTTCAATAATGAAACTGCAGATACTGACAGAAACAGTTGCCAAACATACATAAACCTCATTTTTTAAAGAGCTGAGTATCCTCCCTTTTTGTAATAATTCATAGCTCATTGTAACCATGATGAGTGCATTTAAAAAAGAAAAATCACCATTAATAATTTTCTCAAAATTTGTCATGCACAGCAGTATCTGATCACAGGAGTAGTAACTCCTCCCCTGATACTGGTGAGGAGAGGGTACGTGGGGATTTTGTTGGCTATCTGAGCTTTCTGCAGGGCTTGCAATCCCTTAGTCAGCCACAGCAATTTGTTAGCCTTTGAAAATCACATTACGAGGGCCAGCTTTGGGGATTTGGTCTTCCCACAGTGATTTGGAGGAGGGAGAGAGGGCTGGGAAGTTCCCTCCAGGTTGCTGCCTGGCTTTGGCCATAGCTTTTCTGCTCTCAATTGGAGTTAACAGCAACTTGTTAAACGGGAAAAGGTGGGTGGCACATGTACAGATCAGGGCAGCAGGTCGACAGCACTATCAGGCAGATACTCCTGTTCAAGCTGCTTAATACAAGGTGTCCTTCCCACTTTATTACTGTTTAATGTCAGTAATTCTTTCAGCATCTTCTATTCCCATTTGCTCCTGCAGCCTGTGTGCGTCTGCTAACTTATCTCTCACCACTCACCTCTTTCTCCAGCCCCAGCACATCTGAGCCCCTCTCTTCCTTCCCTCTCTTCCTTCCCTCTCTTCCTTCCCTCTCTTCCTTCCCTCTCTTCCTTCCCTCTCTTCCTTCCCTCTCTTCCTTCCCTCTCTTCCTTCCCATTGTGTTGTGATTGCCTCGTACAGTTCTGTGGTGGTGGCACATGCTTTTATGCAGATATTGATGTAAAACAAATCAACTGTCTTGAGGGGAGGGGGTGTAGCAAAAGCATTTAGGAAGTGTGTGCCTAGACATCATCAGGACAGAATGTAACATGTGCAGCTCCTACAAGAGATTGGAAACACTCTATGTTTCATGTTTTGTTTAATAACATAAAGTGATATATTAAGCTACACATTCAATAAGAAAAAGTGTGCATAGAAATTTTCCAAATCTTTACTTGAGAGCTTGTAACATTACATTACAGTGAGAGCATTTATTAATGGACTTTAATTTCCTTAGCCTAGGATTTTAATCTGAATCAGTTCCCTGATCCGATTCACCACATGGCCTCACAAAAAAATTATACTGCCACAGTCAAGGTGGTAGGACAGGAGTAAGAACAAGAGGCCAGATGGGGGTAGATGCCCTGTAGACCATTTTTGATGCCAAGAAAAATGTCCCTGTAGCCACAGACAGTCTAGATGGTTCCTTGTATGAAATGTCTTCTAAAAAAGTGGTGGGAAGTCAAATTTTATTTTCTAGATTACCATCAGATTTGCTGAGCGAGCAGATTTTTCTGGCACTTGCTGATGGGGTGTGTGGCAGGGTGGGTTTCTTAATATGGAGGGCTTCTTTCACGCTTTCCCCAGGCGCTGGAGGGTTGCTCCCCTCCTCTCCCCCCTTCATCCACTGCAATGCCCATGGTAGCAGCTGCCTGCACAACTTGGGGGCTCCCGGCACAGAAGGAGACTTGTAAAATTCAATACAGCCACAGGCTCTCGTAACTCTCATGCAGATTTTTTTTCTGCTGTTTTCTTGGGGATGGAAAGCAAGGAAGAAGGGAGCTCTATGCTAGAGTGTGAGACCTGGCATGCACAACCTCCTGGGCACAAATGTTGCCTGCTATACAGAGTATTGCAGCTCTTCTCTTTTGCTGTTGGTTATTAATTAAATTCTAATGTCGCTCTTTAGATTGCCCTGAGTAGGCTGTGAGAATCACGCCTTGGTGCTGGGGAGGGCAAGAGGAAGAGGAAGGATGATTGCTCGTTTTTACTCTTGCTGTTTGGCTGACAAAGTGTGCGCAAGAATGAACTGGCGTAGCTGCCTCATGGGTTTCTGTTGCTGAGTGTGTCCAGGCAAAGACAAAAATGTGCAGAATAGCATGTTGTAAATTAAAAAACCAAGCAAGCACCTACGACTGTATGTTCTGTGAACGTGTGTATGTATGCATCTGGTGAACCTGCAGTTTTCCTTATTCTCCTGCCACTTTGGAGGGTTTTTATCATCTTGCTGTCATACATCATTTTCATTATAAATGTTATACCTGGAGAAACCTGAGAGTGACAACTCTCAATGAAGTCTGTCTGTAAGGAAAACCACCATGTTCTTAACTTGAGATAAAGACAGGCCAGATTTATGAGGAAGGGCAATGTATTTTGGTAGACCAACTGATACAGGTATCAAAAACAAACTGCTCGTGAGCACACATTCTTCTCCACATCTCCAATGGTCTTAGACATTCATGGCTATGGTAATACTACTTAGTATTGTTTATACAAATTAGGAGCTTTGAGTAACAGACAAGGTCCCATCTAGAGGTAAGCTATGGCATCATATACATATCCCTGTCTGGTTTTGGAGACAAGAGGGATATTTAGGACAGGTATCTGTATTTTACTGAAGAAGGTGAGCGATCACCTAGCTTCCACTCTCAACGGTGCAGCTTTGCTCGTATGAACTTCATTAGTTCTTCAGTCATGAGAAGTCTGAGTTTTATTTCCATAAGAGGAGTTTTCGGGGGCTCTCTTAGCTTTTTGCTTGGTGTAAACCACCAGTGCACATCAGCTGCTCACACTTAACACGTTAGGTGTTGCCTTATCAACATAATTGTCATTCTTTTAGCTTGAATTGAAATCAAAGTGTACTTACAGGCTTGTCTTTCCTTCAGTCTGCTCATAGAGGGAATTTACAGGATCTGGATCGTGAGCAGCCTGTTTCAGAATTTTAAACTAGTGTTTTCTCAGCCTTTTGGACATGTTTAGCTACATAGACTTGAACTGGAAGTGATTTTAACCAGTTCAACCCATAGGTGTGAACAAATTCTCAGTATTTGAGGCTATTATTCCAGAACTGAAATCTTACTATAAAAGATGATGATAAAACTAGTTCTAATATATAAAATAAACAAGAAAACTCAAAGCTTTTAGATTTCTTTCAGTGACCTCCATCCATAACAATGCTCAAACAGAATAAAAACGTGAGTTCAGCCTTTTTCCCCTTTCTTTCTGTTGTGCAAGTCAACTTCAATAAGCGTGTAGGAAAAGCTTGGGGGGAGGAGGCGATCCAGACTGAATGCCAGCTTTTCTTCAAAGTCTCATATTGCAGAGCACTTAGATCAGTAAAGTCAGGGCTAGCAGGACTCTCCCGTGTTATTGGATGTTGCTAGTCTAATTTCTCTGGAAATGTACTTCCCAAACAGCCGCAGCTGTCCCAGGAATGCAGTTTAACCATTGTTGCTCATAGTTCTCAATTGGAAAGAATTAAAAAATGTCATTCTGACCAAAGATTTATGCACTGAGATTACAATGATTGAATACTAGGAGTTAGGTGAAGTTTGTATCTGCTCTCACACTTGGGTTAGACCCTCCCTCCTTTCTAAGCAGAATGACACAGTACTATATTTTATTCTGTGCTTTAAAAAAGAAAAAAGATTGCTATTGTAATAACGACATTTGCGTCGCAGATGATAATTTTTTTGCTGGTTGCTGTTGAAAGCAGCTGACAAAAAAGCTGAGGGATGTGGAACTTTAGGAAAGATGAGGCTTAGAGAATAGGCACTATATCTAGTCTCCCATTTTTGTGTCTCAGAAGGATAAAATTTCTGACTTTCTTTAATCATAATAGAGAGATTTAAGTCTGTGTTTGAATCTAATTTTGAGGGTTCCTAACAATAAGTTTGTTTTACTGCCATCATTTGTCAATGCATTAATGCACTGATGATGCCAGGCTTCGGTTCCTGATTAGAACTGATGCACAGACTTGCAGAGCTAATAACTTCTGAATCCATACCACAGACTTGGGTAACTAGGCGGAAGAAAAAAGACAATTTATTTTTCAGGCAGCACTGTTCTAGAGTAATGGTTTTGGAGTCTTCTAGTTAGTTGCTGTTGAGACTTAAAGCTCCCCTCCAAGCAGAAGAATTAATGTGCCTCTCAGCACCTCTTACCTACTATGGTTGATTGCTTAGAGTGTGCCAAAAAGTTCTGGGCATGAAAAATGTGAAGGTTTTTGTTTCTGTAAGTTGCTACAGCTCCCATGCCTTGAAATATGTCAACAGTCTTAATTTGGTCATTAGTCTATATAAATATGAAAGTTGTGGCATGCGAAAGGCTTTCCCCCTAGGATAACCATATGTGTCCATACATTTATGTCTAGGTTGGATGGATTAATGCACACGTTATTTCAGGGGGGAAGAATCATCATACCCTAGGTGCTGCTGCAGTGTTTCCCCTAGCTGCCCCAGGGCTACCACTGATGCACAGCACGGGGTGCCACTGGGAAGTTTCTCTCTGCTTCTCCCCAAGGCAGCCGCAGTCCCAAAGGGGCTGTTCTAGAGACCAAAAGCAAGGGTCTTTACAGGTGGGGGCTAAGCCCCACACAGCTGCTCACTCACTCCCCCCAGTAGGATTGGGGAGAGAATTGGGAGGGTAAAAGTGTGAAAACTGGTGGGTTGAGATCAAGACAGTTTAATAGGTAAAGCAAAAGCCACGCAAGCAAAGCAAACAAGGAATTCATTCACCACTTCCCATCAGGGAGGCAGATGTTCAGTCATCTCCAGGAAAGCAGGGCTCCGTCACACGTAACAGTTACTTGGGAAGACAAATGCCATTACTCTGAAAGCCCCCCCTTTCCTCCTCCTTCCCCTAGCTTTTATTGCTGAGCATGACATTATATGGTATGAAATATCCCTTTGGTCAGTTGGGGTTAGCTGGCCCAGCTGTGTCCCCTCTGAACTTTTTGTGCACCTCAGCCTACTCACCGGCAGGGCAGCATGAGAAACAGGAAAAGAAAATGCTTTGACACTGTGTAAGCACTGCTCAGCAGTAGCTAAAACATCCCTGTGTTATCAACAGTGTTTTAGTCACAAATCCAAACCACAGCCTTGTACAAACTGCTATGAAAAAAAGTAACGCCACTCCAACCAAAATCAGTACAGGATGGTTCATTGCAGAAGCAGCCGATCCCAGTTTTTGTGCCATATTTATTTAGGTATCCATTCATTAAAGTGTAATTTTTGTAGTTAAGATTATTTTGTACAAACCTGGTGGGAGCAGAAAATAACACAACCCAAAAATAAGCTTTAGTTAGTTGTTGGCAATGGCAACACCAACAGCTCAAAACCAAACAAAACACAGAATTGCTGTTCTGAAGAGCTTGAAGCCAGAAGTGATTCCTAAGGAAGCATCAGCCAAATCACCACTACCGTGTGTTGTTGGTCTGTAGCCCAGCTCTCTTTGTCCTTTGTCTTATTTAGCTACAGGAAAATACTGAAGCAATGAGTCCCCATTCTCCACTTTTACTGATTTTCTACTTTGTTTTCCCCTTCTTCACCAAAAAAATCTTTTTGTGAATACGTAGAAGGCTCCTAGGGCAGCTGTCCATCCCTCCAGGGAATAGAAGACTTATTTTGAAGTGAAAACTAATATCTGGCATTAGCGAAAGTGTCCATTAGTTGTCAGCAGTATTTGTACGTTTAAACGTAGTTACTAGATTGCTGCAGCCATGTTACCTGTCCTTACGCAGTGCAGGGAAACCTATACACTGTTGCATGACATATGTGAAAGAAACTTTGTGCAAGAGTTACATTTAAATTACAATCCTGTATTCTTCTTCAGCTTGTGAATCCTCACTTGTCTCTCACTGGATTGCATGTTGTATTTTACCCTTGTGCAAACAAGGCAGATGAGGAGGAGCATCGTAGGAAGTAAGGAAGAGATGAGAAGCAACATCATCAAGAGGAGCACCTGGGGAATCAGGAGACCTTTGCTCTTTTCTCCCCTTGGCCAGGGACTTGGCTAGGCAAATTTAAGCATCTCAGTGTCTTGGGTTTTCTCTTTATTTAAAACTGAACCAGAATACTGCAAAGCATTGTGTACAATACTGTAGAGGTCTGCAAAGCATTGTGAAGTTTAAATACTAATATTTTATTGTAATAATAACCTAAAAATATTACCAGGGTGCAGATCGGTTTGTAAATGCTCTTTTTTCTTCTGTTTGGAAAAGCTGTAAGCTTCTAGTTTGTGCGTTAAGACTTCAGTAAGGCACTTAAGCACGCAGTTGAATTTAAGCATGTGCATTAGTCCTTTTCTGAATACCCAAAGCTATTAATTAGGGCTTGTAGCAAGACTGTTTGCTTGTCTAAAGTATGAATAGAATGTGCTTGGGGGTTGGAGGGGAACCCTGCTTTTCAAGCACATACATACTCTGTTAGTAAAAATCAAAAAATAAAAAATAAACCCCCTCCAGTTAGTTATGCACTAGTGTGACCTTCCATCTCCGAGTCCCCCTCTTCCCTTGCTATACATAAAATGAAGTAGCTTATGATCAATATGGTGAGTGCAATAAGTGAATGTAATGATGTTAATGAGCCATTTCTTTATAATGACCAGGTTCTCCAGCCCTGCCCAGCAACATGGTATATTTTGGAAGCTCTCAGGATGACGAGGATGAAGAAGAGGAGGAGGAGGAGACAGAGGACACAAAAACAGCCACAAACAATGCTTCATCATCATGCCAGTCAACCCCCAGGAAAGGAAAAACGCATAAACATGTACCAAATGGGCAAGGTAGGTCCTAAACAGTGCTGTTCTCCTGCACTGTCTAGTAAGAAATTTATGAGCTCATGTGCTTATTCCTTGTCCATCCTTCTGAATCTGAGTGAAAGAGGACACCGGCCATAATGGGAAAATGAAGTGAGAGGTAATGGTAGCATCTTCTGCTTTAACCTGTTTCTCCTGACAATCTGAACTCTGTCTGTGGCAGAACTGTAGCTGCAGGGCTGGAACTATATATATTTGTATTTATACACACACACACACGCACATACTGGATTTATACACACACATACAGTCACTCTCTCTCTGGCTTTTTGAGACTGATGTTTAATCTAGAATGATTTTATTTTATCGAAGTTAAATATAAGCATTCATAAGTGTTATCAAAACATGTGACAGGGGCAACACTTAATTTCTCACATGCAATATTGATACCACAATTGCAGTAGATTAAGATACTGCATTCATGTTGTTGATAGAAAGATTTTATGGAAGAAGCTTTTTGAATTCAGTTATTTTTTTGCAAATCAACAAATGCTGTGTTCATTGCACAGTATTTCTGTCACAATGTCTTTGTGCCATATCTTGATAAATGGATCTGTGTATGTTGCAACACCTCCTAGTGTAAAATGGAAGACCTAAAAGCCATGCTGAAAATTTTCTGAGTCTGCTTTAATGCTCCACTGCCAAAGTCCTGTGTGATGTGGTTCTCTCTCCAGCAAGAGCTCTTCTATCCTAACAACTCTGTACCCTCTCTGCCTGACATAGTTTCAAAATGTAGCCTGTGCTCTCGGTTCCCTTCCTCAATATTAGATTACATGAAGATCTTTCCTTCTGGTGACTGCTCATTCAGCTCTCCTCCTCTTAGTAGGAGGACTGAGAGGAAGGTTTCTCTACAGTGCACTTTTAGAGAGATGGTTGTGACCTGTGCCTGCTTTTTTTTGTTCTTCCATGCAGCTCTGCATGAAGAAAAGATTAGTAGATACTAATTACTTCACTGTGCTGGTCCTCATTTCTGCTTTTCAAAGGGGAGTTTTCTATAAAGGATGCCACTGTTACATATAACAAAATTATTTTTCATTGCTACGTCTGAATCTGTTTTTTATTGCACACCTGTTGTGGTTTAACCCCAGCTGGCAACTAAGCACCACACAGTGGCTTGCTCACTCTCCTCCCCCTCCCCCCCGGCCCCAGTAGGATGGGAGAGAGAATTGGGAGGGTAAAAGTAAGTAAACTCATGGATTGAGATAAAGACAGTTTAATAGGTAAAGCAAAAGTCACACAAGCAAAGCAAAACAAGGAATTCATTCACCACTTTGCCTTGGCAGGCAGGTGTTAGCCATCCCCAGGAAAGCAGGGCTCCATCACATGTAACAGTTACTTGGGAAGACAAATGCCATTGCTCCAAAATGTCCCCCCGTTCCTTCTTTTTCCCCAGCTTTACCTGCTGAGCATGACGTCATATGGTATGGAATATCCCTTTGGTCAGTTGGGGTCAGCTGTCCCAGCTGTGTCCCCTCCCAACTCCTTGTGCACCCCCAGCCTGCTCACTGGTGGGGTGGCGTGAGAAGCAGCAAAGGCCTTGGCTCTGTGTAAGCACTGCTCAGCAAAACCAAAAACATCCCTGGGTTATCAAGACAATTTTCAGCACAAATCCAGACCATAGCCCCATACCAGCTACTATGGAGAAAATTAACTCTATCCCAGCCAAACTCAGCACATTCTCCATTATGAGATCAAGCTCAAAATCTCTTTTTGTGAACCATATGTGAAGAAGTGCAAGGGGATGTTATGCCTAATAGCATTTCAACTTTCCGCTGTGAGTAGGAGCTTTAATGCTGTAAAAGCCATGGATGAAAATTTGGCACTTGGTATTGATTTCTAAATAACCCCCCCAAAATAACAGGCACAAAACTCTACATATGGAAAATGAGATTGCACGTAACAGAACTGCTGCCTAAGAGTTTTAAATGTGATATATCATTACAAAAGGAGCTGATTGTGTTCCTTGAGAATGTCCCAGATGGCAGCCACTTTGAAATTAGCTCAAAACCAGAGACACCTGAAATCTTAATTGGGGGTAAGTAAAGGCAAACTTAATGAGCCATCTAATGGCTTCATAATCTTTATCAATATAGATCAGAGTGAGCATAAATGAAGCTGCTGCTTTAATAGATGTGCAAAAGACCTTTATAAAATACATAGGAGACAATGTGAGATGTTTTGACAAAGGTGATGAAACAGGAATTCCCAGAGAAGGCAGCTGCTGCTTCTTCATTGTAATTTCTTTTTTTCTTCTTCTTCTTCTTCTTTTTTTTTTTAATTAAAATTTCCTTACCCAGGGGTATTCCCATTTTTCAGTGTCTGTTATTTTGGTTGACAGCCAATAGTATTTTTGTTTCCTGTGAATAAAGTAGGTTCTGGTTCATGTGTGTCTGTTTTAAATGAGACCACACACAAAGGCAGACCAGGGACGGGTACAGCAAATGAACTTAATCTAGCGTGAGAGTCTATTTTTAATGAATTAAAGTCTTTTGTTTTTAATATACAATGTGTAGTCAAACACTTTGGACCTGAAAATGCTAAGCATTTGCTATGACATACAACAACAAAGGTTCAGAGCTTGATTAATGTCATTAGACAGTGTCAAATGATTGCTTTCTACTAAATGGGGGCCAGAACAACTTTCCTGGGCGAAGTCATTTGTCAATATCCTCTTCTGATGCCAATATGGGGTATTATTAGGGTTGCACACCAAACTATTAGTTACAGCCTAGCCTGTTGAGCCACCTTTTGGACAGCTAACTCAATCAGAACGTTTAAGTACAAGTAAGAAGCGCCTGTAACGCATGGCATAGCTTGCTGCACAAATAGAAGTAATTAACTGACCTGTCACCTTCCAACCTTACTGCGTACAGAGATTATTTAAAGCATCAAATTGTTACCTGTGCCTTTTCATCCTCCTTTCTTAGTACTTCTGATGTGCTGCACACATATCCAACTGTTAAAGAACAAAGCAAAATGTTTGGCAGAAGTGTTTATTCCTTGCATTCATTGGAGTGTGGAAAAGGGATTGGTAGCAATGCACAAGTCTTTCTTTCCTGCAATATCTTAGTGCAGGCAGTGATAGTCTTGCAGTTAAATAATTTTCTAAGATATTGCTGTGATTGCCAGAAGGGAAAATGGTAGAGCCATGCTCTTAAAATTTGGTTTCTTATCCTTGCCAAACTTCAGCTGATTAGGCTGGGTCTGACATGTTAAGATAAGTTAGCAGCAGATAAAAGCTTGGATGTCATTAGTAGAGGTGCTTTGTGCCCTGATTAGAAACTAGTGTTGGTTCTGGGTAGGTATCTGGGTAGGCACAACCCTCACGTTGTGCGGGATGTTCTGCCTTTGACTCTTCCCATTACTGTCTTTTTCAGCGTGCTTAAACTTAAAATAAACAATTCTCACTGAGAGAAGCTACTGTCTAAAGACTTTCAGTTTTTGATTGCAAAAGAACTGTTCTTTTGTTATGTAGAGTAAAACATGTGAGTGGTTCTTACTTGCTTATGGATTAAACTACGATGTCACAGTACCTGTCATGGATTAATTCAGGTTAGAGAAGACCCCAGGAGGTCATCTAGTTTGATGACTTCTGCAAAATACCTTTGATAACTTCTGACAAATTCAGCAATAAAATTAGGAGAAGTTTGTGCTTTTTATTATATATTTCTTTTGAGGAGGGGGGATTTTTAGAAGCTTTCTAAAACTTGATGTGGAATTTTGATCCTAATCAGAATGACTTTAATTGAGCTAGAATTTATAGCAAGGTTAAAACTAAATCACTTGGTCTCCATATAGATACTGACTTCAAAAGGGTATGTTCCCAGCTAAGAAAGCATATGAACATTTAGTTGGAATAGAGAAATCCCTCTTGCTGTTTCAGTCAAGGATATCGTCTTTTTAAAGCACATAGTTCCCCTTTAACTTCAGACCTTTTAAGTAAGTTTGTGGTGAATTTGAAAATTAACATATGGAAAATTAGGGATGATGTGGTGCTGCATACTGCAGCAGATAAAGCAGGGGTTCGGATGACTGTGTTGTAATTGCAGCCCTATTACTGACCTTTTGAGTGTGGGTGTAGGAATCCCCTAATTCCCAGTGTTTAGATCCAGAGCGCCCAGCTATAGGATGCCTGCGTGCTGCTCAGATGGGCATGGTTATTTTCTAGCTTGCATTTTGTATGCATCTCAAATGACCGTCAGTCTATCTGACGCTATTACATGGCTTTGAACACAAGGAATTTGGTGGAAGAAGCCAGGCAGGAGCATTGGCTTAAACTACGGGGGTTTTTTTGTTTTTTTTTTTTTTCTCCTCAGTGTAGCTGCCAGGTGTGGGGAGAAACTTCTCAACCACAGCCTGGATGACAGGGAATCTTGCCAACGTGGAGGAGGAGATGGAGAGACGTTGATCTATTAGAAAATTGACCTTATGCAAAGGGAGGAGGGCTTCAGTCAGCTGCTGCTGCAGGCTGGTGGGCAGGGAAAGCAGCTTCTCCGCAAGAGAGCTGTACTCCGGTTCCCTGGGGGACAGGGAGGTACTGAGCCTAAATTACATCTCCCTGCCGCTCAGAGAAAATTCCTAGTTGTAGGTAAGAGGGGAGGCTTAGATCTCTGTTTCTTTAAAACTAATTCTTTGAATTCCTCATGACTAAGTAAATCCTACTTTGATTTCATTCTGTGGCACAATGTAAGGTTTTCTCTGCAGGCTCCTGAAGGAAAATATTTGCAGGTGCCAAGTGTTTTGTTAGGCAGGCTGGGATAAGGAGCTGGAAGATGCAATTAGGGAGTTATCAATCCCATCACAAGAGCAAAAGGGGATAGGTCTCACTCTACTTGAAAGGGCTTGTGGACTGGAAAAGGGCCTCAGGAGGAGCAGCGTACACAGATAAGAGTTGTGTAGACAACTCTGAAAGTGCATGCAGCAGGCTACAGATCCTCTAATAATGGTTGGCTAATTTCCTCAAGAAAAATGATTGCAATATCAGGTATTTCTCACACCAGCACAGCAGTTCCAAGGTGGAGAGGTGTGCACATCTGGGCCAGCATACCTGGGAATGTCGTGTTTGTCTTTAGACACCTGAGATGGACAATTAAGTTCTAATTTACCTGTAGGAAAACTGAGCTTGCCATCATTATTTGTAACCAGACTTCTTCATGAGGGAGAGTCTTGTTACCTTAGCTGGAGTGAACCAGCTTCAGTGTGTCAGAAAGCCTACTGGGTCAGAAATGGTTACTGGTCTGTGCTGTGTTTTGTTAACATGGTCAGATAAAAACTGCTCTGCATGCCTTTTGCCTGAAATGAGCAGGGGAGAAAATTGTATAGACGCCTTTTATCTTGGGGCTCAAATTTCAAAACAGATCCAGCAGTGGTATGTAGTAAGCAGGCATCACTAGAAATAGTATACTCTGCTTTAGTGCTGTCTTCCTCACTTACCAGAAATACAGAAGAATGTTGTGCTTCTCAATTTGCAATGGATAATTTAGCAGAGTAATTTCCTTACATGTGTAGTAACAAAGATGATGCAGGAAAAGATTGTAGATTTTTTTTTTTTTTTTCCCTTATTTCAGGATATAGTTCAATGCAGTGTTTGTACATCTTGGGTTTAAATAGCATGTCTTTTACATACATTACCATTTCAGAGTGTGGTAAGAAATTCTAATTTGTGATTGCAATTCCTTATTTAGTTTTGGTTTTAACTAAATTCACTATTTGTGGGTAGGTACATAAGATGGAGTCTTAGGCTCATGCATCTTTTTCAGTGAAATTAATCCCAAAGAGGTAGACGTTCAGAAGAAAAGTATTTTCTGCATCCAGCTAAAATGCAGAATGAGGAAATTTCAGGCAGAGTGCTACAATAGTTAATGGGTAGGCAATTATTTTGATGATTTACAGCCTTTTGTTGAAATACCATGGAACCAGTAATTGTTGCAATAAACATTTTTGCACATTTAATTTTTCTGCAAAAATATGTAACATGAAAATTACCCGTTTTGCAGTAATTTACATATTTAAATATGCAAATCAGGCACAACACATTTGGGGATTTGCGGATTTTCAGTAGCTAGATGTATGACCTGTGGAGAAGAATAGGGGAGCTGGAAGTTGCTCAAAAAAATTGAATTGTTATCCTGGTGAGGGACTCGTGATAGCAGACATACACTTCTTGTATGGACTTGCTGCTTAGCAAGCGACTTGATATTGAATTTTTGCAAACGGTGGCATCGTGTCTCATACCAATAACGCTCCTCTGGATAGCCCAATACATTCCTGTGCGTGTAGGGGTTTTGTGCTGTGTAACTGGTAGTGTCAAAAATTCAGTGTTATCTGCCACGGTTCTCCTGTTTGACTTCTGTTAGCGTGCAGCTATGGAAATTTTGTTGCCGAGTTGTCCACTGACAAATTGCATAGTGTTGGGTTAGGGCTGGAGAAGCACAGAAACAGCAGTACTGCACATTTTCATACGATGTTGTGGTGTCCTTTTCTCCTGAAGTACACCTTTGCCACTGACCCTGAGTGGGTAGATCGTGTCGGGGGGCTCCAAAAGACAATTTCTACCTCTGGAAATGGTTTATAGAAGTCTGAACATACCCAACACTTAAGGAAAACGATCGGCAGTATTAAAATATTCTGGTTTATGGAAGCAGATCATTGTTTTAGTTCCTCCGGGGGAGGAAAAGAATTATTGCCTGGGTCCTTTAAGGCAGTTTGAGAGCCACATAAATGTTTTCACAGTGACTTAAAACTGAATTAAAGCCAGAGGAAGAATGTTTTTGTACAGTAACGGATACTTAATGCCAGAAAGTTGATTAATATTACATCTCTTCCCAAACATGATCTATGTAACAACATGAGGTTTGCATTGGAATAGCTGGCTCGGGTTCACAATGTTGGCAAGGCTCCCTTTCTCCTTCTGAAAACAAAACTTCTCCCTTTCACTCTTATCTTCCTTCTTTGTTTTGGATAGTTTTATGAATGCGTAATCGCTTGCTTTACGCAGCATGAACTCCGCAACATGCGGCGTATGTGTACGTGTATGGTCCATGCTTTTATCTTCTAGACACTGGCATAAAGCAAAATGGTTCGTACATCAGTACTCTGCTGTCCCTGCAACGGACTCCCCCGTTATCTCAAGTATAAAGCATATCTGGTGCAGGAATAATCTGCAGGAGGGCTTGGGAGAGAAAGCTTTGCCTGTGGAGTCAGCTGTTGGCTGAACCCAGTCCAGTAATTCTGCTGCTTACACAGTGAAAGCCTGATTATTGTACATATTATAAATTGGCTTCTGAATGGTTGGCTGGATGTATCCTATAAAATATTTGCGTGCAAATTAATTTGTAGGAATACTTCAGAAGATCACTGAAAACACAATAAATGTTTATAGCTCACTACAGTGTCAATTCCTGTAGTAAATGCTTAGTTAATCTGTAGTAATTGAGCACATCTGTGGCTTTACTTGATCAAAAAAATTTTTAGCCATCATTATAGCTGCACCTAGTACATGCACGATTTGCACAGTTTGCATTGCTTTATGTAGGGATTCTTTCTCATGGTTTCAAATGAGATATCCCGAAGTCCCTGTGTGGGATCCTGGGTGAATATTGGTGCCTGGGGTCCCGTTCCCCTGATGCAAAGAGCACTGCGATGCATCCGTGGAGATCACGCCTGCCATAAGGTTTTGCTCTGCTGCCATAAATTATATCAGTGGTTGAAAAACCCCCAGTGCTTGCGAGTTTTGAATGTAGTGGTTCAGTTTCTTTGCATTTGATCACTGCTAACCGAAAGACCCACAAGTATTTCACTCTGGGACTCTTATTGTTTCAGCTTAATAATAGTAATAATAATAATAATTGCTTTGGAGGACGTGGCATTTTGAGAACGAGCATTCAGATAGATATGGGTAAAAGGATATCCATTTATTCTATTTGAAGTGTCTGACCACTAATAATTTATTGCACTTTTAATTATTTTTTGGTAGTGCTCTTACCTTTAACTAAAAGCTGTTCTGGAAATATAGAGCTGGTTAAAGTTCAAGATTACAAAAGATTTCTGCTTTAATAATGTGAGTTTTACCACTCATGTGGGTTGGGCTTACTTTCTGTCTTTCCGGGTTTTAATGAAATTATTGCTTCAAGGGTGAAACCTTTACCAACTACTCTTTCATGAGGTATAAAAAATCATGGGGAGCAGAACATTGGCTATTGTGCATGTTGGAGTTACCTCTGGAATGGAAGATTGTAGCTGGGATGTGTCTGTATCTGGGCTTAGTAAAGCATAAGGTACATCTGCTTTTCTGAGTGCCTCAGAAACATTGAAGAGCTGGCAGACATGAAGGAGAATGCAATTTGCTGCATAAGAAGACACAAAAGAATTAGTAATTTTATTGTTAAATCAGATTTGATCTCAGTAATATTTAATGCAGAGTTTTGGTTTTGGAGAGTTTATTGTTTTCTTTCCTTTGAGATGTGGGTCTTTCTGTCTTATTACCAATTATTCTTCAACAATGAGATTTCTTGGGGGGCTTTTTGGTCTTTCCTGGTGATTTCATCTTTTCACTGAACTGTCTTATTAGCTATTAGGGCCAGAGTTTAATCCTGTATTGTACTTTCTAGGTCTAAATAACTTCTACATTTTCACTCAGATGGGAGTAAAACCATAGTCCAGGGGACTTTCCCTCCCTTTAAATGCTTGGCTTGTGATAGTATTTTGTAATTAATCAAGTGAATGTTTTGACACTTGTTCCCATAATGTTTGTGAATTTTGCAGAGCTTATTATTGCAGAAAGGTTTATATACCTATCTAGCTGGATATAAAAATATTCAAGGTGTTGGAAGAATCAGTGGAAACACTGATTTTTATAGAAACTGATACCATCTACTGTTTAACTAGAGACAGCTTGACTAGGACTGTTTTGCATCTACGTCTCTCCCTTTTTATTGTGTTTTCAGGCTCTAAGCTTTTTAAGCTTTTCCTGTGAGACTGAACATTTTTCCTCTCCCGTTTCTCTCTTCCCCCTTTCAAGAATCTTACAAATTAAGACAAAAGATAATTACTCAGAGGGTAAAACTGGCAGGGTTCCCACGACACTTAAAATTAATGAGCTGTTGCATATAAAATATACCTTGTCTCCTGTTCAGTGGGGTTTTTTTCTGGTGAACCATAAAAGTGCACAGTTTGGCTTTTTGGCTGTGTTTTCTGTTTTAGTAATTTTCAGTTTATAAAGTGGCAATAATACAGAAAATTCTGAATACAGAGAACTAATCTCTCTGACTTAATGCTTCCGTACGAGCAGATGAGTATATACAATTTGTTCCCTCCAAAGGAAAATTTCACTCGCAGTGATGAAATACGTATTAACGAAGCTACCATCAGTTATTTGTGCTATGTCTTATTAAAAATAAATAGCCGTGCTTCGTGCATCCATAGCACCTTCCATCTGATGCGAGAACTCCTTACAAAGGAGGATAAATGTATTGTCGTGAACTCCCCGAGAGGGGTTGGCAATTATTATCAGTTCCATCACTGGAAATGAGACACAGAGGTTACGCGACTTTCACTGAAATCACTGAGAAATCCTCGGCTGGCTGGGGCAGCGCCAGTTGCTCCTGAGCTCAGGAGTGACTGAGCCCCAGGGGAGTTTGCGGTGACTTCGCTGCTGACGGCTTTTCTCTCGTTCTTCCTCAATTTATGCAAGAGGGAAGGAAGAGAGGAGGAAAAGCAATTGCAATTTTTTTTTTTTTTTTTAAACATAGTCTACTTCAACACTTCCGACTGAGTATGATAAGTGACCCGAGTAACAAATTTGTCAAACTCGCAGGAGTTTTGGCTTTTGGACGTGTGGTGGGAAGGTAGATAGCTGGTTGGCAAGGTTTAGTGGTAGGTGTATACTCCAAAGGAGCTTAGATACCCCTTTTCTGTCCAGCAGGATTGTTGGTTGTTTTTTATTACTACTACTACCACTATTACTGCTGCTACTACTGTAATACTACAGGACATCTGTGGAAACAGCTAAGCTTCACAATTTAGGTAAAAAGGTATGTATCGTAGGTATATCATGTTTAGTGGCAAAAGAAGGTTTTCGTTTCACAAGAAAACAATAACTTAATTTAGTTAATATTCCCAAAGAGATGGTGTGTTGTGCATCGTAGATAAGATTTTTAGATTCTTTTATGCTATCAAGTATTTATGAATTTTCTTATTTACATCCTTTCCTAAACCATGGCAAAAAAAGGCAGGGTAAAAGCCAAGAGTTAGGTGAGGGGAGAAGGCAGGAGGGCAATTGCCATTGTGGGTATTGGATCACAAGCCTCACAGACCTCTGTCAAGTGCTTCACTGAAGAGGGGGCAGTGCTGACATAAATTCACCACATTTTTGATAAACAAACAAACAGAGAAATGTGACATGTCTGTTGGGTTTTTTTTAACCTCAGCCTTTCATGTGTCCTGACAACCAAAGAGCAGAGGCTATTCTTAAATAAATTCAGCGGAGGGACAGGAACAAAACTTGCTGAGATAGACTTGTATATGTTTGCGTAATATTTCTTGTACAAAAAAATATGGTTTCTGTTCTGTGCTTTCTTATCCCTTCACATCAGCAGAAGGCTACGGTGCTCAGTGTAGGTCCCAGCATTATTTTATATGACATGCTCCAAAATAGTATTTTTATTTCTTTGCAGAAGTACCTTTTTCTATTTACAGCTTGTCTGCTATAGGCAAAACGGCTGTCAGTTTGGTTCAGCAGTTTGGATATTGATGAAAACAAAACATGCTTTTTCATGGAACACTTCTTTTCTTTTATGTTAATATAAAAATAAATCCTTTTTCTGTTTAGGTTATGTTTAGAATTCCCTCGCTGCAACAGAAAAAAAGTTAATTAAAACTGTCATAAATAAAAATCAAACTGATAAGTCTAAATTTAGGTCAATCAAAACAGTAATATAGCTTGTATGTTTTAATTTGGATATTGAAGATAATGTGTGTTAACAAGCAAAGGAAATACTTCAGTAAATCTGTTCATATAAAGAAATATGCAAAATAGTGCTGCTAATTCTGTATTGATTTTACTTAGATATAAGAAGACACTCACTAAATATCCAACACCAACAACAGACAAAGTTGGGTTGTTTTGAATAAAGAGTTTGGTCTTGTATTTTTTTTTCTTTTCTTTTTTTTTTTTTTTCCTTAATAGTCTGATTTTCTCTCTTTTCAGTTTTCAATGGGTCCAGCAAATCATCGAAGGAGAAAGAACCTGCTCAGAAACACAAAAGCAAAGAGGCCACACCAGGGAAGGAGAGGAACAGCGAACATAAGGCTGAGAGCCGAAAAGACCAGGCTGCTGCTAATCACCATCCTACTACAAACACTGGCTCCTCCACGAAAGGGCTCACTGCTAACAGCCACCACACTCTTCATAGATCGGCTCAGGACTTAAGGAAACAGGTAATGAATTGTACTCTACTGTGGACACATGGGAAACGCAGATTCTTAAGGTGCTAGCTGCATTTTCCACTGCCTGGCCTAGAGCAAACATGGCAATCTGTAAAAGCATGCTCTGGAGACAGCAGGGAGTTATTTTTCACTGAAAGAGAGAGAAAGAGAGAAAGAAGGAAAAAAGAAAAGTGATAGATACCTGGGAAGTCAGTATGATAAAGCATGCTTTACAACCCTGTCTTTATATTATCCGGTGTATACATATGAAAGAGTAAAGTTCACATCGCTATTTATTAAACCTCTCTGACTGGCACTCTTGTTGGCCCCTCTGCTGACAGTGCTAAGGCTGGCAGCACGCGGAAGAATGAACTCCTTTTGTGTGTGGCTGGGCTGCTCGGCTTATCTTAGAGGCTCACTGGTGGTGTAGAGAAGCTGGCGTTACACTAAGGTCTCTTGTGGGCGACACAAACCTCAGAGTCTGGGAAAAATGTTTTTCCCCACGCATAAAGAAGGTGCTCTAGGATATTGCCACCTTCACAGTGGACGTACTAGGTGGGGAGAAATTCAGACTTTCATGTTACCTGATTGAAAACTAACAAAAATTCAGCAAGAGGCTTGTCTCAGCCGGACTTGTATTTGGGTGTGGAAGTTTAGCAGACCAATCTTTTGGTGCTTGTGACTGGAGTTTGGGCAAGATGCGTCTCTATCTGTTTTTGATGATTGAATCAAAGGGCTCCTAAAATAGTAACTGTCAAATAAGTTTTTTATAAAGGACTTTCAAAATCCCCAGTCAGTGGCCTTATACAGTCTGGGGCTGGGTTAGCAGGGTACCTGTGCTAGGACAATGCAGCACAAAATGCTTTGCTACACTTGTGCCTATTTTTTTTTTTTTTTTTCAGCAGTTAATTCTCAACAGGCCAGTTAGAGACAGTCTTTATTTGCTGGCATCTAAAGGTTTTTCTTCTAAGTAGGCTGCCCCAGATTTTGGTGGAGCTGGAATTGCCATCTTGTAGGGCTGTCAAAGCCTTCAATGGCACCCCTCAGTCATAGGGTTGGAAATTAAAAATGGCAAAAAGTAAAACAGTGGTGCTCTTGCCGAGGAAATCTTCCATGTCTTGTGCTGCAGTGGTGTTTAGCTTCTCCTGAGATGCCTCCACTGGATTTGTATTACCTCCTAAATCAAATTTGAGATCCTGAAGGCTATCTACAGTATATTTCTCTGTACCTCTCTAAGACTTCCATTCTTTATTCCCCCATTGCAATTTTTGCTTATCTAGTCATCAGCTTGAATGCCTGCTTTCTTTTGCATCCTTTTGGCTTTCTTTTTTGTGACTACCAGCATCCTATGGTCCTTGCTGTGACATGCTCTGCCATGAGCCCTTCGTGTTGACCAGATTTTCCAAAGCATAAGGATGGACTTCATACTTATTTTAACTCACTGGAACACGTGTGTGAAATGCGTTAAAGTTGTATCATCAAAGTATGAATGGTTAAAATTCTTATGAAGGTCAACTGCCGTCACTTGTGAAGGTAGTTCTTGAGAAGGGAAAAGACAGGTGTAGAAGAATTTTATCCACAATCCAAGTGGGTTTTGCTTCTTAGAGTATTAGATGTTTTCAGTTGTGCTGTGCAAAATGGAGAGAAATGCTAAAGCAATGCAGTACAACCAACAGTCACGGCACACAGACACCTCAGAGTGTGGTCCTCCAGCTTATGAAAATAAGGGGGCTGTAAGTTGACAGAAGGAAAAAAAAAAAAGTTAGGTATTTAATTTTTTTTCTGCAACCCACAGTAACATAAGTACTTTCTTACCAATTTAATGAAAATGTGTCTGTAACTAATTAAAGGTGGATTATGCATTTTGCCTGACAGAAAGACTTAGCTCTGCACAACACCTTAGACTTACCAGTTATGAGACATTGCTAAATTTTCTGCCCTTGTCCTGAGTCTTTGTTGACATTTTCAGTATTTTCCAAAAGGAGAGTTGTTTTCCCAGGGTGCCAGCCACATGTTCTTCCTCCATCCAGTATGTTTTTGCTCCTTGTTCACGTGCATTTACATGGTTTATTTATGTGTGTGTTTTTGTTTTGTTCAGTCTTACAGAAAATAAAGGCAGAACACTAGAAAGTACCAGAGATTTTCTTTTTTCCTCTCGTTCTTTCTTTCCTTTTCTGGTGTGCGCTTGCACTTGTCACGTGCTCCCTCTCTTTCTTCCTCCCTTGCTATCTTCCCAAATCCCCTACTTCAAAGGGGTTGTGGGCAAAGGAAATGTAGTTCAATGGGGCCCTCTCTTGGCCTAATATGGTAATTTACTTCTGCAAAATTCATATCAACACAGAAGTATTTTTATGAATGAATTCGAGATCAGTTGCATAACTTGTATTTGTTTGGGACCAAAGCTGTTGTTGGTATTGCTAATGTTGCTGTTATTACTGTGGTTGTTATCTAACAAGTTGTTTGTTGGCTTTATTTTGTGTGTATGCATGTATGTGTCTGGAGGATGGATCCCAGGTGCTATGCGTAGGTGTGTATGTAGACCAGTTCAAATCCAACAAACAAATTGCTGCAAGACTATGTGCTGGTCCCATTTGCTTTTTAAAAGTCAACAAAATTTAGAATCTATCATACCATCTTTTACTGCAAGGCAAGTGTTCAGTAAAGGGGAGAAAAGAGTGCTCTGAAGACAAATATATGTCAGCAAAACTGCGAAGATAGCTGAAAAGCAAAGATAAAATTATTCATATCCCTAGTTTCACCTTTAGCTCAAGACTATGAGTCATGTAAGGCTAATGTCAATCACTGTTACTATTTGAATTAAATTGACTTCTTTCTTATGCGCTCAGTGTAAGCACTGCCTCGGGATGGAGCTGTGGCATAGACCCCCATTTGGTGAACCTGCGCACCTGGCAGTGTGACCAATTTTTTAGGCTGACTCTGTGTGTGTATGTTTGGTTTGGGGGGAGACATATCAACAGTAGAAAGGTAAGAAAATGCCTACCACAATTTCTTGTTTCTTTTGGTTCCAATCGTCTGATGGGTCCTCAGAGACAAGTACAGACCAGGAACATTGTAGGTGTTGACTGACCAGCCAGAATTTCACATTTGTCAATGTGAAATCCTGAATCCACCTGTTGCTCTGATGGTGGGCTATGACCACGTTGTTTGTTCCACTTGTTTTCAGCTGGAAGACATTCGTTTGCAGCCTATGCCCGTTTGAAGCGTGGTCTGTTCTGGTCTATATAGTACTGCTATGTCTTAAACATTATGCGATCCTTTCTGAAAACACTTAAGATACCTGTGGGAGGGAAGAGGGAGAAGCACTTGAAAACCATTGTGTTGTGTCTGCTCTAGAAAGATGATGGTCCTGAGGAGGTTTTCAGCAATGTTTCTTTCTTGTGGGGTCTCCTTTGTTAGCACTCAGAAATAAATGAGTGAATTCCTTATGGTATTCTCAAAGCCAAGTGTTCTCCACTTCAGGACCTGTTTGTCGTTGGAATAAAGACCCTAAGTCTGAATAGAAACTCAAAATAGTGTGCTTATAATCTACAATTGGAGGTTAGATAGCCAAAGCTTATGTACCTGTTCCGTTCAAGATTTGGCCCTGAGAGATCTAAGCTTTCATTGTGTGGAGGTATTCTAACAACTCTAAATGGTTTTGATAAGTTGCTGTTTTCTTAATTAATTCAGTTTTCCAGAGGTTTGTATCTTGGCAGTTTTAATTCTGGCCTAAAGCTGATGGTGCTAATGGCATGTTTTCCTTTGAAGAGGAAGAGCTGTGAGGATCCTGCCTTTGTCCATGAGCACTTTTTCCATGACTGTGTCTTGTTCTCAGGCCCTGCGTCAGCACCCCTTGCTGAAGGAGTGCCCCAGATGGCCCTTCAGACTTCTGGTCACAACTTCTTACAAAAAGGAATCATGGGAAAGCTGGAGTGACAAGGTGCCTCCATACAGCTTGACTGCTCACTCTGAGGTGTTGTCTTGACTGTACGTGACAGCACAGTATTATAGCCATGGACTCTTTGAAACCTTCTGGAAAACCTCCCATAGAGGAGACTCCACAACATCCATTGACAGGTTCTTCCAGCATTTTCCTTTTGTACTAGTTAGAAAGTTTTCCTAGTTGTGCCTCAGATCATCTTTGTAGACAATTAAAGGTTTTTTTGCCCTTGCTTTTCCAAGTGAACAGGGAAAGTACATTCACTGTCTCTTTTCAGAGGAGCTCCTTATGCATCAGGAGACTGTCATAGAGTTGTCCCATAGTCATCTCTTTCAGACTAAACAAGCCCAGCTCCCTTGGCTTTTCAGTAAAGATCATATTTTCCAAATGCCTGAGCACTTTGTGTTCTTTTAGACTTGCTCCACTGTCCTAATTTTTCTCACAGTGTGGGCCCGGTGCTGGGTCCAGCCCTGCATAGGAAAGCCTGTGCTCCCATCCCTTGCTTTTCGCGTTCTTAGTAATAGCTCTCAGAGATTTGTGTGCTTTGTACCACCATCGCGTTTTGCAGCTCACTGTGGTCCCCAAATGTTATTCCTCCCCTGCATGTATTTGATTTGTCCTTCCTAAAAATAGCACTTCCTTTTATTGCAGGAATGTTCTGAAATAAGTTCTTCAAGATTGTATTTGACTTTGACCTTGTCACCAGAGTCCCATCCAGGTGTGTGTCACTGGCAAATTTTACAATAATCCAAGTTACTGATGGAAGTGCTTGGTAGAACCGAGGCCAAGACAAGTCCCTGCAGAAAGTTACCTGAAATACCCTCCCAGGATGGCTATGAACTATGACGATGATAACTTCTCTTGAGGATGACTTTCTTTAATCTCTTGTGAAGCCACTTTAGAGTAATTATGTCTAGGATGTGTCTCAGGAGTTTGTTTGATGGAACATCATGTGGGACAGTGACTGGAGCCCTACTGAAGCGAAGGTGCTTCTTTGCTTCCTCAGCCAGGTGTCTGGCAGGAGATGATTAACTTAGCCTGATGTGCTATTTTAGCAAAACTATGGGTGGCGGGTTTTTTGTTGGTTTGTATTATTTTTTTGTTTTTAACATTATCTTATTTATCATTTGTGTGTTTACAAATAAACTGTTTGATGATTTGTTCCAGAATGATTTCAGGGTTTGAAGTTAGGTAGACTCTGCCTGCCCTCCACTTCTCTCCAAGAGCCATGCCTTAAAGTCATCTAGGTACACTTTAGCTTGCTGGGGTTGCCTCCCTAGCTCTTTTGCTGAAATTGGTTGTTATATATCTGGTAAGTATTCAGTCAGCGGTACTTTTGGTGAAGGCTAATGCAAAAGAAGTGCAAACACTTTAGCCAAAGTGTTGCACTTGTTTTTCTTCCTTCTGTAGTGGTTGATTTCTGCTGATTTTTGTTGTCTTGGTATTTTTAAGGTGCGTATGTAATTTTTTTGTTTTTCTTTTTATGTCCCTTGCTAACTGAAGTTTCTTTCACTCCTCTGCCTTTCTGATTTTACCCATGCATGCTTTTGCTGTTCCTATAGAGTTGCCCTCAGTCATGTAATTGTGTTTTGACTTTTTACTGTGATTCTTTTTTAATTTTCCAATCATTAGAGAACTTTGTGAACAGGCATAATGACCTGTGCTTTGTGCCCCACCTCTGAGTGGGAATTGCTTTAATTTGAGGTTTTTTGCAGGTGTGTTTTCTTTTTGTTTGTTTGAGGTTTTATTGTTCGAAGGTTTTTGTTGGGTTTTGGGTTTGTTTTTTTTTTTAAGTCTGTGGTACTTTCTCTACTGTTGTCACATCTTAGAATTGAAAACTCATTTCATGATCACTGTGACCCAGATTACCTTCCCCTCCCAGTTCTCAATCAATTCTTCTTATTAGTCTAGATGAAATCTGTAATCAATGTTCCTGGCTATTTATAAAGCCAGAGATGTTCAATGCTTGTTCTGACTGCTGCAGGCAGGAGGCAATGTCTCAGCAACTCTCTACTCATGTCTGCTCTGTGGCATGAAAAAGCTCTGTAAAAACCATACCCAGGCTTCCATTTCAAATGCAGAGTACTGCCTAAATTTCAAGGGAAATGGGCAAATGCATTTCTGTTAGCAAGTGTTTGCTTTCCAGGTAATATCTCATGCATCTTTGGAAAGCTCGAGATAAAAACTCGTGTCATCAGTTAACTGGATTTTCCATAAGTGCTTCTACCTTGGAAGCACAGGAAGGACAAGAATGGGGATGGGTTTTAAAAGGCTTATTATTCCTGCTCCAGCTTCTGGAGAAAATGCACAGAGTAAATGTGTACATGTGTGCATGCACGCGTGCGCAGAATCCCCAGGTTCCAGATCCTCTTCCCCAAGTCACTTAATGCAAGACAATAGCATGATCTTTTCAGTCTCTGTTTGATACCTATTTTATAACATTTTATCCCTACTTTATAAGTCGCTCCAATTCTTGCATTTATTTGAGAGAAACTGCCATGCTTACTAATTTGGCAAGTATTTTGAAATCCCGCAGGGAAGTATTATAACTGCAGGAATGGTGTTATTCACCTGAGCACTGATGAGGGGTGATTGTACTGTATGTTTTCACTTTGAGCATTTTTATCAGTATTCCTGATTTTGGGATGTGTTTTTCTGCACTCACAGTAGTTTAAGGAGGTGAGAAAACAATCCTTAAAACTTGTTTAAATGCTGAAATTTGCTTGAGGTTTAAACTTCAACTTAATGTTCTTAGTCGTGGAGCTTAGCTTTGGCAGTGCTGAGCCGTTACAATTCCCTTTAATGCTGAGGGTTGCTCTCAGTGCGTAACCTGTCTTACAGTTAAAGTATAAATTTCAGTTTCATAGCGGGGTTTAAGTGTCTAACAGAACGCAGTGGAGTCTAGCAATTTTAAGTTGCAATGACAATATGATGTAATAAAACGTGTGTCAGCAAAACTGCCTAGATATCAAACTTCAAAAAATTGTATTAAACTACTGTATACATTTTTATTTCAAATTAATGAATTCAGTAACAAGATGCCTCCAAGATTTAATATGTATGACAGACTGGATCCTTCCTGGCCATCCTGATCTGTTGGGTGCATAATGTGTTCAATATATCTTTTTTTTTCTATGTATGTATAGACAGGAGGTTGGTTTGAATCACAGCATGTGGGGGTTTTGGGGGTATTTTTGGGGGGTTTTTTTGGGTTTTTTGCAAAACATGCCCATTCCAGTTAGAATAGACAGTATATGCTGGCTAGTTTGTCTGCTCAGTAGTAGTAAACTATATGTGCACTTAAGGGAAGTTGGGTGGGAGGGAGAGAGAGTGTCTGAGGGCCAGAAAAGGAGATGACGAATGTATTAGTTTGTAAGTCAGACTACCTGTGTTTTGTGATACCGTAACAGGCTTTCTGGTAGACAAAGAAGGGGTAGTGCAAGCAGGGGACCTCACCCTTCTTCATGCCAAAGGCTTCGTACCCTCCGAAAGCAAGATTGGCTTTCTGAGGATTTTTTTTTTAATTCTGTTTTATTTGTTTATTATAAATGCCCAGTGCTTCCTCTTGCTTGGGTGAAAACCGTTATATGAAGATTGTACAAAGGGGCCAGGAGTCAGGACTGCAGAATATGGTTGTCCAGCAACTGGGACGCTGTGGCTGAGTGGTAACATTATTAATTTGCTTTTCTGTTTTCTGTTTCCTTCCTTCTGCTCCCCCTGCAACACTCCTGGCATTGCAGGTTTCTAAAGTCAACGGGATCACTCGAATGTCATCTCCGAGTGCAAATGCAGCCAGTGCCAAAAAGATGAGAGAAGTCAGACCTTCACCGTCCAAAACTGTGAAGTACACTGCAACAGTGACAAAGGGAACTGTCACATACACCAAAGCCAAGAAAGAACTGGTCAAGGAAACCAAACTAAATCACCACAAACCCAGTTCACCTGTCAACCACACAATCTCAGGGAAAATAGAAAGTAGCAATGCAAAAACCCGCAAACAGGTGCTATCCCTTGGAGCATCCAAGTCTAACAATACCGCTGTTAATGGTGTAAAAGTCAATGGCAAGTTGAACCAAAAGACATGCACTAAGGAGGTGGGGAGACAGTTAAGGGAGGGGCTGCGCAATTCGAAAAGGAGGCTGGAAGAGATGAATCACATAGACAAAATACAGTCGCCCACCAAGAGAATGAAAGGGGCCATTGTCAACTTGGCAGAAGCTGCCAGCAAAAAGGCAGCTGTAGAAAAACCTTTGCTGAATGGACACCTTAAAAAGGAAGTGCCAGAGAAGAGTTTGGAAAGAAATAGGCCGAAAAGAGCCACTGCTGGAAAGAGTACGCCAGGGAAACAAGCACATGGCAAAACTGAAAATGCCTCCTGTGAAAATCGTTCTACCTCTCAAGCGGAGTCCTTGCACAAGCCACAAGACTCAATGGGAAAGCACGAAAAGGGCAGTAGTAAGTCTGGGTGGGGGATGCTGGGGGAGATTCCCATCCTTAGGCCCTCCACCAAGGAATTTCATGACCCACTGATATACATTGAGTCAGTCCGAGCTCAGGTAGAGAAGTATGGGATGTGCAGGGTGATTCCTCCTCCAGACTGGAGACCTGAGTGCAAGCTAAATGATGAAATGCGGTTTGTGACACAGATTCAGCACATACACAAGCTAGGCAGGCGCTGGGGACCCAACGTGCAGCGGCTGGCCTGTATCAAGAAGCACCTCAAATCTCAGGGCATTACCATGGACGAACTCCCACTCATAGGTAAGGGCTGTGGTTTCATTGGCCTTTTGCCGCTGCTTGTTAGCGTCCGTGTGCGACTTTATGCTCAGTTTGCCTTTATGCTTAACCGAACCCCTGTTCAATTAACACTGCAGAGCACTGGATCTCTCTCTTTATCCATCCATCAGGCACAATGCAGGTAGATTGTCGGAGAGCTTTCCTGGGAGACACTGTGTCACTACCTTCCTCCTGCCAGTTCTTTATTTCACCCATGGGACAAAAAATGCTATCTGGGGGCTTGGTTTCCAGATTTCAGGATCTTCTCCTTCCCCTGCTGTTTATTTTTGTAGGTAGTACAACTATGGATATTGATAGCCTCGGTTTAAGTGTTGCCTCAGAATATTTTTCAGATCCTTCCAACGATGTTTTCCAAACAGGTTGCAATGCTGCCAAGCTCGAATACAAATATTCCCCATCCCCCCCCCTTCCTTCCTTTAAAAGCATTTAACCAAGGGGGAAAGAAAATATCTGGGAACTGACTTCTATTTGGGTACTCAGACACTTAAAATCACAAATTTGCAGTGACCTGCTGACATTTAACAACCATTAAGTGTCAAGAATAGGCAGTAAAATGTGGTTGATTGCAAAATGGAGGTTTCATTATTTCTCCCAGCAGGTGTCTGCCAGGGCTAATGTCTGAGTGAGAATCACTTATTTA
Source organism: Aramus guarauna (assembly GCA_013400195.1). Taxonomy (NCBI): domain Eukaryota; kingdom Metazoa; phylum Chordata; class Aves; order Gruiformes; family Aramidae; genus Aramus; species Aramus guarauna. The sequence goes on from VXBL01008665.1 coordinate 517,267, forward strand.
ACAGAATTCTTGGTTTGTGGTCTGCTGTCAAATATGACACGTGACAAAAATGTGACAATAGTTTGTAAAAACATGACAACAGCAGCATACAAATGAACTATGGAATGAGCCACCTCCATCTCTACTGCCTTTGCAGCCAAGACATAGTAACAAACTTGTGGTTTTAATTTTTGTTAGCCCTCCCCTTTGTTTTTGAAGTGTTTTGAGTCAGAACTCAGAGGACTTATGCTGCAACTTGAGGCTAGAGTTTTGCCTTTGAGGCATTATCCGATCGGAGTCAGCTATCAATGCTAGTTGGAATTTCTGTTTAAACAGTTCAAAACACTTCCCTTCCCTCCACACACACCACCACCCCCACCCCACCCCCCCATTTTCAAACTTTATTATGTATCACGTATGTTGAGTAAAATGCATAAAAACACAGAGAGAGATTGCACAGTTTATGGTGAACCAATGCAGGGTACAACAGAGAAATGACAGAATTTAAGGAGGAGGAACGAGGGTTACCATTCTGTTGCAATAGCCGTGCAAAAATGTTGAAGGAAATCTGAAAATTAAAATCACTCAAGCAGCAATAAGTGAACATTTTGTATTCCTAATGTATGCAATGGTTGTATGCTAATAGAGGAGAATAATGAATTAAATTTACATTGGCAAGAGAGGAAAAAATGTGCAAGACAGCTCGATTAACGCTCCTAGAACAATGTTAACTTTTTAATGAAATACCTTAACTCGGCATTAAGATGGCATTACTGTTAATTATTTGTATTATTTAAGCACCTAAGAGCCTAATTAATATGGAAGGATTCTATTTTGCTGGGTGCTATATAACTGGAGCAAACAGTGGTGTCTCATAAAATTTGCATCCTGTGTATCCTTTCTGCAGTTAATTTCCTACCTATCTTGTATTTAAACACAAAATGGAGAAAAGAAGCTGGAGATCATCAGTGTACAAAGATGAAAAATCTGTTGGTTCCAGCAGGAAAGATATAAGATAATCTGTGGTGATAAATGCACACTTATTTAAGTAAACATGCGCACATGTCCCTCCTTCCAGCCCCAAATCACATTTCCATTGAAGTAAGTGGGAGTTTTGCCAACGACTTGTGTAGTGCCAGTGTATTAAATGCATACCTGAAGATTTAAGATTTCTTTTTTAAAATGAGCTTGCTCATCAGACAATTTAACAATATTCCTAACTTTCTGAAATTAAGACAATTAAAAAAAAAAAAAAATTCAGACACTATTTCTGCATAACAGGTGCCAGGTCTCTTATTTAAGTCATTTGCTATAGGTGCTTATAAATGGGGTCAAAGCTCTTTTTTTTTTTTCTTCTTTTCCCTCTCTTTTCCCTCTCTTTTCCCTCTCTTTTCCCTCTCTTTTCCCTCTCTTTTCCCATTTCCTTCCTTCCTTCCTTCCTTCCTTCCTTCCTTCCTTCCACCTTTCAAGGAAAGTTTAAGCAACATGCTTAGGTCATTCCAGGAAAACATCAGCCTGAGATAGAAATGCTTCCAAAAGTTATGACTGTATGAAATGGAATTATAATTGAGACCATTTTGTAAACCTTAGCTGTAGCTGGCCCTGTGGAGGATCTGCCAGGCTCCGGTTGAATGATGTACTACTTGAGCTCTAATATTGCAGAGTGATTATGAGCGCTCATTCCATGATATAGGAGAAAATCACGTTTCTTAAATGGTTCATAAACAGTGTTGAAACTAGGACCTTAAGCTGGGTGTGTGCAATTTGTCCCACAGGAGAACACGTATAACATTAAACCTGGACCATGCTTCTTTCAAAGTTAGGAGTATGTTACTCAGCTTTATGTAGGTCGCTAAATCTATTGGGATGGAAAGCCATCTTGAATTATGCCTTCAGCTTATTTGCGAACTGTGTATATAAAACACTAGACCAAAAAAGTAACAGCCTGTATTACAGGCCAGCCTAAAAGTTGTTTTATGGGGAAGATTAAAGAGGATAGAAAGAAAACGTTTGAAATGTAGGGGTTTTTTTTTCCAATGATATTGGCCTTTTCTCAGCTTTAAGACTTTAACCATTTTAACCTCCCATAAAATAAATTATTAAACTGAATAAATCTGCTTCCCCATGGCCCTGCCTCTATCCACGTCATAGTCCTCAAAGCCTTACCCTTGTTTTTGGCCGCAGCCAAAAACCTTTCCCCTTTTTTCACACCTTTGCCCAGTGCTGTGTGGGCAGCATTGGCAAGCAGCCTCTGACGCCACTCCACCTCGGTTGCAACTGGCACCCCAAAACGTTGTGCACAAGTTTACACTGCTGAGCACGAGTTTACACTGCACTGGATTGGCGCAAGTGGTGGAAGAGGGGAAAGCAGAGGGAAGAAGGAAAATTGGCATCAGCTATGAAGCATCTGAGATGCAGCACAGGGTAGTTTGAAGAAAGCAATACTGCTTGCACTAGCAAGCAAGATGATACGACTGGCCCTTAAGATGCTGTAGCTGTGCATCTGACAGTAAATATTTACCATAACGCTGCTTCTTGCACTTCTCTGTTGTATAACAGCATTTGTAAGTGCTCTGAAACGGCTATGGCATAATGATTCTTGACTTTTCTTAAAGAAAAAGGAGAAGGAGAGATAATGTGGCGGCAGCATTGTTGACATGAGTTTTGTATTAATTCTGGTTTTTTTTCCTTCAGCAGTGCCCTGTTGAATTGTGGGTGGTCTTTGGTCTGTTTCTTCACTCTTTCTGCTGATGATTTATTTCTGTGCTTTGAGAGTATTTATGATGTTTCTTTTATTGTTCCTCATCCATTTGGCTGCTTTTTATGCTGCAGTTTGTGTAATCCACCATTTTTATTTTTTGACTGGTGTGTGAAATGTGCTAGTCATCTTAAAATATACAAAAACATAATGGAGTATAAAATATGGATGGCCTCAAACTGGAAGAATAATGTGTCTGGAACTTTTTTATGCAGTTGCAGGCACCAACCCCAAACAACTCCGCCTCCCTTGGTTTTTTTTAAAGGATTTTTCTATCTGTAGGGAAATGAATGATGTTACTATACTCCTTTTAAATACTAACTGTATTCAAAGTATTGTGCAGACATTACATAATCAATGTTTCACCTCCAGAAAGGATAGGTACTTGTCTTTTTGATTGCCAGTACCCATTTTGACACTTGTTTTGCTTCTTTGTGGTATAAACCAGATTTGGGACTGGTGGTAGGTGAGGGAAGGGTGGGAGTGTGTGGGCTTTTAAAGAGCTGGGCAACTCTCATCTCCCTGACCGCTGAGTTGGGTAATGACCAGGAAAAAGATGTGTGTCAGAAGATAGCTGAATGTGCTCTGAGAAGAGAAGGGAATGAAACTTGAGGAGGAGAGCAAATTTAACCATAGGGAAGGCTAGTGCAAGTAGCAAAATATGATCTGCTGAATGAATTAAGCTAGCAAAACAGTGGTGCACACCTGTCTTCAGCAGGAGACATACGAGATAGGGAGAATCCTGCTCTGGTGCCCAGGTGACCGGAGCTGTACGGGTGGCACGTGCCATATGTGCCCAGCCTGGTAGCATGCTTGACGCAAGCTGCCAACAGCTTTCCTAACCTGCTCCTGTGTTTCCCTTTCCCCTCCTCTGCTGCCTGGCACATGCGGACCCCAGGAGGCTGCGAGCTTGACCTGGCCTGCTTCGTCCAGCTGATCAACGAGATGGGGGGGATGCAGCAAGTGACTGACCTCAAGAAATGGAACAAGCTGGCAGACATGCTGCGCATCCCCAAAACTGCACAGGACAGGCTGGCCAAGCTGCAAGAAGCCTACTGCCAGTACTTGCTCTCCTATGACTCCCTCTCCCCCGAGGAGCACAAGAAACTGGAGAAGGAGGTCTTGCTGGAAAAGGAAATCTTGGAGAAGAGGAAAGGACCTTTGGAGGGACATTTGGAGAATGCCTACAAGTTCCATTCCTTGCCCCGGTTTGAGCCCAAAAACGGACTCATCAACGGCGTGGTTCACAAAAATGGCTTCCGCAACAAGTTAAAAGAGGTCGACGTCCCACTGAAGACGGGCAGGCGGCGGCTCTTCGCTCAGGAAAAGGAGACCACGAAGGAGGACGAGGAGGAAGAGGAGGGAGTTCTTAGCGACTTACACAAGTGTATATACAAGGTAATGAGGCAGGCTCTGCCGATTTTGTTTTGCAGAACCGATGATGCTGTCGTCGGGGTGGCAGCTGGGTGCAAACCCTGTTGGCTGGAGGGAGCTGATGGGCTGCTGTGCCACCTCCAAGGCAGCAGCGCAGCCGGGCAGTCTGGTGGCTTTATCCTGATCTGCCTGGCTCTTGCGGGATGTCTGGAAAAGCTGGATGGTGTTACTGTCATAACAAGATGCACTGGGCTCTGCTCCCCTTCATCTCCTTGTGAGAGTTCCCTGAATAGCTCTGCCCAATTATCCTTGCAGGCACACTTTTTATTTTCATTTTCTAGTGACATTTAAAGTAATGTTCTGCTTTCTCATTCCTGCTTCTTGCAAGTCTCTTGTTGAGCGAAGTTGCGCTCCACATCAAAACTAACATCACTAGAAATACTACTACATTTAGAAAGGGCAAATTGAAATGCAAACAATGTTTTCATCCACGATGCCAGATTTTGCTCAGCACTAACAGTCACATGGACGCTTAGTCCTCCACATATCAAGTACATCCATTTACGAAGGAATGCTGACTCTTTCACTGTATTTTATTTGGCAGTCTCCTACTCTGGAGCAGGACTTGGCACTGCACCTCGCAGTGTAATTTTGAGTTGCGTTGAATTGTGTAGCTGTGCTCCGAGAGAAATATAGCGTTGAGTGTCTGTGCCCAGTAAAAGAATATGCTGTTCTTCCCCTTCCAGTCTCGCTTCCATCACCGGGAAATGAAGCCAGATAGCCCAAAGTGGCTTATTTGTTAAGCTATTTAGGGACTGCATGAGCTCATGACTTGAGCTTTAAAAGCTTGCTTCACGTTTCTTTTGCAGCCTGTTATGATTTGTCAGCCCAAAAATTCTTTTACTTAGGGACTCCGGCCTCAGTCCCACCTTTGGAAAGCACTTTCTTTGCCATGCTGCTATTGGAGAGCAGCTTATCTAATGACAGCAGCATTTGTGAATAGTGAAGCGGCAGTCCTGTCCTTAATGATGTTAAATGAAAAAATTGATACAACTTACCCTGACTGCTATATGAACAACCTCCAACTTAGTGGGGAAATGTCTCCATCTTCTTTTCCAGTGCAAGTCCCAAGTTAAAGTTTAGAAGATACAAAGTAACTCAAAAAGCAAGACTGGGATTTTTTATAAGTATTCTAATCAGACTTAGAAAATAAAAAAAGGTGAGCAAGCAAAGTGCTGCTAGTATAACCAGCCTGTGTCTGCCGAGCCCCAGGCCTTTACCCCAAAAGGCTGAGAGCTCCCAAATTGCTCCTGCTGCCCAGAAAGCACTGGCTGCACTAATAGCATCAGACCCTGTATGAGTCCAGCAATACCAGCAGAAATACTTTTGTTCTGAGCGTAGAAGCTGTTAGAGATGAACATTGCTGAGCCTGCGGACCCCTATCCACCAAAGCAGCTGCAGCACACGGAGCTATTCAGGCAACGCCCTCAGGTTGTCCGCCATGGTGCTGGCAGCTTCCTGGACGCTGGGGCTTGCCAGTTTGAATCTCAGCCCACTCTCCTCTGGTGCGGAGACTGGGGGCTGCTGTCATGGGCGATGGACCGGGGAGAAAACAGGGAAACAAATCTGCGGAAAGATCCATGTTATGGAGTGCCCTGCAGGATGCCTGGTCAGTCTGAGTGCAGAGAGAGTTCATTTTCACAGCACTTGGGGGAAAGCTCTGTAGAAGGACTGATGCGTGAGAACTGGTTATGTCACTTGGAACAAGCCTCAAGACATAGAAATAAGAAACTATGCAACAGTCTTGATACACAAGAGGAGCCCACAAGGCTTGTAAAATTACTATAGTTCATCACTAGGCTTTTTAATAAGGCTGAGGTGAGGTGGTGCTGGCTTATGGATTTAAGCAGAGGGTACTTCATGGCACTTCATGAAACAAGCCTTTTAATCCTGCATTCTCTGTTTTTCTTGAATGATGGTATCTTGCTGTGTGTGTGTCTGTGGAGGGGGGAGCATTCTTCACCTATTAACATGTTTCTAAGAAAATTTGAAATTTGTTTAACAGAACACATCCTCATGTTACAGTTTCCACAGATGATGGCATTGTAATCGTTCCTTTCTAAAGCACATTGCTAATTCCAATTAAAAATAAAAAACACAAAACAAAAAAAACCAAATCCCCCCCCTTGATAAATGCCCAGGTCAATAGATTGAGGGCTGGAGGAGAACATCACAATCATATGGCTGTAGTCCAGGTTAGGCCATAAAGTCTATGCTTGAGACCATGAGGAGGCCATACATTTAGTACAACAACCAGTAATTTCTGCAGTCAGCACGTGCTTGAGCTGGAACATGTTTTTAGAAAGAGACATCCAGTCTTCCAGGAGCAGTTACCACCATATCGCATGTCAAGGTTAGAGTAAATCTCCTTTGTGTTTGGCTGACTTTCTGCCAGCGCTCCCAAATTATTTTCAATGTTGTTCCTTTCCAGGCTGTAAAGCCTGCTGTGCTTTTAAGTGTGTGCTGCAGGCTGCTGCGCTTGCTTTCTTTACTCCTAAATGTATGGCTTTTCTACCTGACTAATAAAATGCCATCGTTTGTAAGTACGTGAAGTAAACTGCTACCATCAAAGAAGGATCCGCTGCAAGATTTTCGTTCCTCTCTTCTTTCCCCAGTTTTGGCTCTGAAAATATTTTAAAAATCTGTACTGGAGCTGACTGAAAACAGCATTTGTTTCCATACAGAACAAACTGAAGGCTTATTAGCAAACCCATTAGAGGGACACGCAGAAGACATCACCAATGCAAGTTTTGTCAGCCCTCACATGGAACTCTTCCAGAAATCCCACGCTGAGCCCTTTTCACCCAGGGACTCAGCATTTTCAAGCTCTGCTTAACAGGAGTCCCTCTTTCCCGCCTGTGACTATTGCAAAATCTCTGTTTTCTGCTCATATTTATGGTTACTTTAATGTCTTTAACATTCGTAGTCTTTCTCTGTGCCTTCCCTCCAGGCTTGGTGGTGGTGGTGATGCTCTGGATTGGCTCTCAAGGCCAATGCAGAGGCCATGGAGAAGAATCAGGATAGGATCTAGGAAATTTTGTTCCTTAAACCTTCCTCTGTGGTATTGTTGCAGAAACAGAGACTCTGCTCAGCAGCGTGAAGCTCCCAGGACAGTTGTGGAACTGATGAAATATTTTTGAGGGTGTTGAAAAGGGTATTTTACTCTTCAGCAATTAATTTTGTGTTCTGGTTAAAATACTCCCTTACAGCACTTTAAATTATTTTCTGAGTTGGCATTAGAAAATTTCATGATATCCCTTAGATTAAAAAACCCCAACCAACCAAACAACAACCTGAATGATTTAATTTGTGTTACAACTTTAAGGAGACTAAAAAGATACCAAATTCTTGATAGAGGAAGAAACGCAATTGTAAAGGGCTCAACTGTTCAGTTTTACTGCTTTTTTCTTGCTTGCTGCATATCTGAAAAATGGAGAGACAGGGTTGGTCTTGGAAGATGAGTTCTTATTTTTCTGTGTAAGACGAGAGGAAGAGGCAAGTAACCGAAACGAGGAAAGTGCTGCAGAGTGTGTTGGTTTGTGAGCAGTGAAGTCTATGCTCCGGTGAGACAACTGTTGGTGCTGGCCCTGCATTTTACGAGAGGTTTTGTTGTAAAAGGCTGCCTCAATAAATGATTCATGAGGGCATTAAAAGATGAAGGAAATTGCTTATTGTATTGCAGAGCATCTAACTCTGAAGTTTATGGGAATGAGAGGGCCCCAGGCCCTGGGCATTTCACAAACTTTTTTTGTTACAGCTAATTATGCTGCATTCAATTAAAAAAGTGACAATGTTACAATCGTAGGAGCATGGCAAAGTGATAGACTTGGCCTCTGGGGGAAAAGCTGCTCGTATAGTTGTTTCAAGTTTACTCTTGGGCACAGTTCTTAAATAAATTAAACCCAAGAAAAGACTGAGGTGGCTGGCATATCTGTTTCGTAATCGAAAAACTAGAAAGGTAATAGTTCAGGTAATAAAATGTTCAAATGTTCATTTACGTGGAATTTTTAAGTCTGTGGTTGCTCAGATGGGCAACCAGTGGACCCGATGTTAGAGGAAGGAGTGGTAGATCTGGCAAGGGGGTAAATATATTTTCAACTTCACGTTTACAGAGCAATGCTAGTCTCTGCCTGCAGCAATGGCCACAAACCAGTATGGCCACAGCAACTAGTGCAGCGCCTGCCAGCTCTCGTGGCTCACAGCTTCCCAGGATGTTTCTTCTGCCCTGGAGCAGAGAAGGGGGTAGGGATGTTCCTGTCTGGGCATACCAGTATGTCTGGGCCAAAAGGAGCAAGTGGGTTCTCGGGCTCCTGCCTTCAAAACCTTCAGAGGATGCTTCCCAGAGCATCTGCTCTTATAAATGTGTGTGAAAGCAGGTATTCAGAAACTTAGGTATAGCTGAAGCAGAAAACCGAGTCAGATCCTCTTCTTGTACAGCTCCTGCAGCAGTGCCAAGAAAGAGTGCACTCATTTGGCAATTCTGCTGCGTTTTACTCTTCTCAGCCTTGTAATAACAGGTCTTGGTTCCTTGCACTTGAACTGCTTTTATTGAATTTAGCATAACTAGTTTTTGTAAGCAGGTGATCACGGTAATCTTGGTAAATGCTACTTTTTTATGACCACCTTCCGTCAAATACAATACTAGTTTGATGCTGAATGTTTCTGTGAATTTCCTAAGTCTTTTTCACCTGTTTCTCTGTATGTAAAGAGTGTGGTCCTTCGATCACCTATTGGATTTGACTGTGAAATGCAGGTAGGGTTGCCTACTGGGTCCTTTACAGCCTGTTTTAGAAAGCTGGGCTGTGTCCATCTTCTGTATTTATCAGACACAGAGAGTTGTGCTGGACAAAGCACTGTCTTTCTGGGACATTCAGGTGGCCTTTTAGATGGTTGATTTGGTGATTCAATGTGATTAAATTTCTGTATCTTTTGAGGTATTTTTCCTCAGATAAGAAATGAGCTTTAGACCCACATGTATACTGGAGACATTGTCTTCTTTGGCCCTGTGGTGATGTGGGATTGAGCACGTAAGGAAGACAGGCCAGGGGGAATGGAGGCACTTTTTTTTTAATTTTCACTTTTAATTTCATTTTCTTTTTCCACAGGGTAGGTCTGTTTCTTTAACAACCTTCTACCGAACAGCAAGAAACATCATGAACATGTGCTTCACGAAGGAGCCTACAGTAGCTGAAGTAGAGGTGAGGCCAACACAAGGGGTGATAAAAGTTTGTATTTCAGGAGATTGAGTATGGGGGTTCCGTATAGTTGACATTCAGGCATTACCATAAGGAGTTTAAGACTGTCTAGTGTGTGGAAAAAAAATAAATGGTTAGACAGATGTGGTACTGATTCTTCCTTTTAAAATTTTCTGACATATTCAAGAAAGGTGTTGATGAACTGAGGGGAGAGAAAGAAGTCTTAATCTGTCGTGTGCTGAAGGACAGGAGCCAAGAGGATCTAAATTCTGTCTTTCCAATTCATTGTTACTTTTAAGTATTTATATTCTTATTTTCAAGCATCATTTTATGTTGAATTATATTGAGGTGATGAAAACCCTCTAAATTTCTGGGATTTATATTCTGATGCGAGATACCTTGTTCAGTGAATTAAAAATACGTTACTGCTTTCTCTTACCACAGCAAGAATATTGGCGGATAGTGGAACAGAAAGATTGCCACGTAGCAGTGCATTGTGGAAAAGTAGATACAAACACCCACGGGAGTGGCTTTCCCGTGGGAAAATCTGAACCATTTTCAAGGTAAGATCACCAAATCCACCGCTGTGTCGACTCGTGCCAGCTGCCCCATTGTGCTGAGTGGAGGTGGGGGCACGAGGCTGGCAGGGCAGCTTGGCGCTGGGGGTGTTGGCACTGGGAACGTGCACTGACGTGTGTCTGCCCCTCTGTCACCCCTCGAACAGGCATGGGTGGAACCTCACAGTCCTTCCTAATAATACAGGATCCATCCTGCGACATCTTGGTGCTGTGCCTGGTAAGCAAGTCTCTTTTCTAGGATTCCAGCAGGTCTAAGTGTCCTCTAAATGTGGTGGTGTAGTCACCAAAGCTTCTCCCTCTTTCTGGCCCCTCTGTTTGCTGGCTGGTCGGGTAGACACCCAGTTGTGTGTAGCAGGTGGCATTTAAAGGAATGAAGGCAGGTGTGCAGATAAAGAATTAATGAATACTTGAGACCATATACCTGGGAGGAACCAGTTGTACTTGCAGTATCCCTTTCTCTTATTGCCAGTACATCAGAGTTCTTGCTTTGTGTCAGGGTGATGAAGGACAGAGCTGTGCAACTTCCTTACTTGCAAACCTAGTCTGTAGTGCTGGGCAAAGCAGCCCACAAGTTTTTTAAATGAATTGTCATGAGTGCTCCAGCTGCATACATGCTGTTGCAATTTACTGGTAGAAACATTAGCTGAAAGCATAATTCGGTCTCCTGTGCAGGTGTTGAGCCTGAACAAACCAGTTGGGAAACAGGATACCTGTTTACAAGTACATGTACACTTGAGAACATGAAGCAGCCTCCTCTGATCAATGGCACTGAGCTTGAATTGTGGCTATTTGTAAATTCTATAAAAGAATAAAAATTTTTTACAACTATTAGAAAACAAATAAGTCCAAGAGCACTGTTATTGGCTGGTCGATATTTTGTTAGTGGAAAACGCTGGATTTGTTCAATTATTCTCTGTGAATTATTCACTCTTATAGGAAGACTTAAAACTTAAGGGTCAGCTTGCAGATAGAACAAGCTTTTCAACTGAAATGCCCTCTGGAACTGTCTTTTAATTAGAAACTGCATTTACTCAAAACTCATTTTCAATCTCTTTGTTTTAGGAGTGACAATTCCTTGGCTAAATATTGGCATGGTCTTTTCTACCTCATGCTGGTCTCGAGACCAAAATCACCTTCCATACATTGACTACTTACACACTGGTGCTGATTGCATTTGGTAGGTATTCCTGTGGTTTGTTTTCTTCATGTACTCCGCAGTGACTGTAGGCTGGTGTTAACAGCAGCTTGTGTAGTACCTTTTGCGTGAATGAATGTGACCTGGAAGGTTCAGTGTGTGTGATTTCAGATTTAATGGGGAAAATGTAGTATAAACTTAAGTCATGAAACACCCTTTCCTGGAAGAAAACTTTCACTTCATCTTCCATGCTCTATTCTGAGATATTTAGCAATGAAATGTTTCTGCTTGACATAGGGTTTAATCTATGGAAAGTTTTCATGACGTGGAAGCCAAATGACAGCTAGTCAAGGTAGGCTTTCCTTAGGTTGACAGACACATGCTTGTCAAGCTAGCTCCATATTGTCACTTGTAAAATGATTGAATCCGTGCTCTGACTAAATAGGCACTGCGTTCTTATTTTACACCAAATATCTTAAACTTGGTATCTACCAGGTCCCTAGTATTTTCTCTCATTTTTTTCATTATCATATGATAATCATATTTAATATGATTATACACATCATTCTACTGTCTCAGTGTGGACATCACTGGTTAGTGGCTAGCTACATTTCATATTTTGTAGACACTTCATGCAAATATACTTAACACTCATCTTACCAGTGGTTTTGAACATGGTGTATCCTTCCTGAATTCGGTGCATACATACTGCTACTACAGAGGATGATGAGTTAGATTGCAATTGAAGTACAACAGCTAATGGAGGGATTAGAGGAAGCAAGTGCTGCTGGCATTGGTGTTCCTACCTAAGGGGATCATCAGTGAGAACAATGAATGATAAGCAATGTAACTGTGTTTCCTGATCAGAGAAAATGCAATAAATGGAGAAGAAAAGTTTGTTGAAATGGTGCTCTTGCCAAGGTGAGAAGCTGGTTCCCTTTCAGCAGTTCCCTGAGCTATGGACGCCTTTGGCTCCTTGTGTGGGGTGACAGGAGAAGGCCTGCAGGACCCCCGATGCATCCAGGAATCCCTGTGGTGGCAGTGGCAGTGTCAACTGCACTTCATTCACCTGCAAAGTGTGTACTTCAGCCCTTACCTTTAACTCCCGTATTTCTCACCTGGTGCTGATGTCAGTGGGGCTGACCCAGTGGTCATTCAGAAAGCTCACGACCCAGAAAAAAGGATTTGAAATCGTACAGGAAACCATTAAAGCAGGAGCTCGTCTGTCTTTAAGTATTTTAAGTTTGTGAAATGTGTAAAGTTAAGCACTGGATTATGCTGCAGACCTGGGAGTTTCTGTCACTTTCCATCATGGACTTTTCATGGCTCTTCCCTCTCTCATGTGAATCAGGAATGTCTAATCTTTCATAGTAATATACTATCAGAAGAAATTGCTAAGCAAGGTACGTTGTCCTCAGCCTTAGGTGAATCTGTTTCTCTCTGTGACATTCATCTAGTCTTAAATGACAGTAAATTCCAAACAGACAACGTTGAGGAATGCCGTAATTAAGTTCTGAGGCCACTCTTTGTACTATGCATGTCAGAACATGTGCCTTGAATGAAAAGATTTTAATGTAGCCAGCCAGAGTTTTAGGAAAGGCTACTCTTTCTGGTTTTGCAAGCCAAGAAGAATAAAACCAAAGAAGCCATTTACTTTTTCTTGATGGGCTTACTTATTATACACATAAGTACATAGCTTCAGGTGTGCTAGTGATGATTGCCTTGATGAAACATGGATAGTAAGCAGGAATAACTCCTAAGAAGTAAGAAGCGAAACTCCTTTGTCTGTAAAAGCTATTATTTGGCAAGGCTGCCAGGCTGAAGTGTCAGGCTAATATGCATTATTAACTCATTATAATTTTTAATATTGCAATAAAGTACCCAACTTTATTGAGGAAAAGATTAATTTAATAACTCTAGGTCTGGCGTAATATCTGGAGTAGCCCTGACAGCACTGCATTCAGTGGCTGCTTCAGTGGTAACAAAGCAGGTGACTGGGCACCAAAGCTCTTCTCTGTCTTGCCATGTCCACTCAGCATCCAGAATTCTTCCCTTCCAAGGACAGATCCCTGCGATGCTAAAATCAGTGGTGCTTCATTTACCTGTAGGTTGCTCGGGTCACTGTCTAATCTCTCAGATTTACCTCCTGAAGAGGAAACACATGAGAACTCAATTTTCATGCAGGGCAGAGGTCAGTGACCTAACCTTTTTATTCAGGAAGAATCCTCAGTGCCCATTAAAAGCAGAAAATCTTGTTCTGCCCAAGACACTCGGAAGTCTATGCTGGCTGCTCACTTCCCATTTTTATAGGTACATGAAGAATTGTGAGTGAGTGAAATTACAGCATGTGCCTCAGTCCTGCCAGTAGTCAGATATTCCCATGTACTTCTGTGCTGCCCCTCCTCTTCACACATCCTTCCCGTGCTTTTTCCCGGGCCCACCTTGTGAGGGGCTGCATGCTTGAATCTTTCAGCTGTTATAGCTATATTTTCTGATTCTAAAAGAGTGGGCTCGGCTGTGTTCTGAATTTGAATTTAAAATATTTTCATCACCATTTAAAATCTGTTATTATAGTGTAACTAGATTAATACTCGACACACATACAGCTGTTCTGCAGGTGTCACTGTTAGCAGTGCAGGTACTGCGAAGGATTTGATACACAGCATGCATTTAAAATTGCTGTTGGGACTTGATCCTTTATCAAGATGAGGTTCTTCCACTTCACCTCTCTATAACCCTAGGATTTCTTAGTAAGGTCATAATGGTCACTAATATATATGTAAGCAGCCAGTATATGTACACCCAGGCAATCAGCTCGTTAGAGCCCTTATTGTGGCTACGATTAGCTGTGCAAGTAGGGATTGTCATCTCTTCCAGTTCTCGGCTTGAAGATCAACAAAGATAAATCAAAGTCATCATCAGTACAGTGAACAGTAACGAGATGTTCAAATCATAGGAAGTACAGCCTCCTACAGACTAATCAAGCAGAGAACTCTGTGTGACGCATTATGGAGTTAATATTAGTGCATGTTAGAAGTAAATATCCTGGCAAGGTCTGTAAGGCTTTATGAAATTGGTGGAGAGACTGGATGGATGACAAGAAAACTGCACCCTTTCCCCAAAAATCTTTCCAGATTCTTTCTCTTCTCTTGTTGCCAAGTTTGGAAAAACTTATCTCTGTGTGTGTGTCTGTCTGTCTCTGGTGTGGGGGCAGATGGGCTCCAGGTGGAGGTCTCATTGCTTAAAGTGGAAGGAGATAAGTCATAATAAATCTGGAGGTGGTTTTTATTTGCCTGAGCCTAACAAATCCAAATAAAGTAATGTCATATAAAGCCCAGCACGGCAGCAACTCAAGGCAGGTTTGGGAATCTCAGGATTTGCAGTATGTTTCCCACTGAGCTGCACTGCTCAGTTCGCAGTCGTCAGGTACCAGCTACCAGATCTTGGGAACAGGTGTCTCCTGGGTGGACATAAACCATTCTGGCAGTGTGCAAGCAAGAGCTGCAGCTAATTGTCACCATATGGCCTCCCTGTATCCAGCCCAACAGCAGTTCTCTGGATGTGTGAAGCTAAGACCGGAGACTCCTACGTTACTTCGTGTCACTTCTGCGTAGGGACAGCTCCTTCTAAAGGAGAGGAGGATGTGCAACCCAGCAGAGTTTTAAATCTCTCTTGCTCCTTTGGCTGCTCTTAGTCAGGTCATTCTTTTGTTGCAAGGGAGAGGGAGGGATGTGGGATTTGTTTAGTTAGCAAGGCAAGAAGGTCTTAGGCTACTTTGTGTACTAACGATAAAGGTGATTTGTGGTTTCTTGATTGGTATGAACAGAAAACTTTATTAAATAAAAAAATTCTTTGGTTGATGCACAGGTAACAAATGTAACTATTATGATAAAGATAACAGAACATATATTGGTGCTTATGAGATGCAAACTTCTGCCCGTAATTAGCTGTTTTGGTGCCATTAAGAGGAACATAATTCTATTGCTGATTTCTGTCCTCTGATTCTACAGAGCACTGAGTTTTCACATTTCTGTTTTGGGGATTTTGTGTCCTTTGGCATCTAGTGAACACCATTAGTCTGAGTCTAAATAAACAGCTTTCCACGAATCCTCAATGTTTTACCAAAAAGAACTGTGTGGGAAAGCCCATGTTTAATTTCTTTCTTTTAATCAATGTCCTGGTCCGAATTGCCTGTTATTGTGTAGCTGTGGACCGTTATTTACTCCGCAGTAAATCTTTTTTTTTTTTTTTNAAAACACCAGGTATTGCATTCCTGCTGCGGAGGAGAACAAACTTGATGATGTGGTACATACCCTGCTGCAAGCCAATGGCACTCCAGGGCTGGAAATGCTTGAAAGTAATGTAATGGTAAGTTAACTCTGGGAGAGGTGTTCCCATTTGAGAACCCAAGGCTAATCAGAAGGCTGGTTGGTTGGGGATTTATTTTGATTCTGTCTTACACTACTAATGATGCAGAGGTTGTTGCTAAAAATCTGGCTACTTTCTACTTGCAGTGTTTCCCCATATGGCATTTTTCTAAAAAAGCTCACATGATAAAATGTTGACATAAAAATAAATGTGACAGTGCAATAAATGTTCATTTTTAATACTGTCTCTAATGATGCCAGCATGGATATGAGGAGCCTCATACTTTGAAGGATTTCAAAGTATTTTTGGCTTCCATGTTTATTTGAGGCATAACAATTTCCATTTAGTGCATTGAAGAACAAATTTGGGAGCCCACAGCTAAACCAGCTCCCTCAGCTGTCCATGTTAACAGCTTTAACAGAAGCGTAGCAGGAAGGTGGATTCAAGGTCAAGTCTTTCTGAAAAGATCTACATGAAAAACCGAATGGCCCGCGTTACTTTCTGTAGTAATAGATAGTAGCAGTATTGTTTTGAGGCTTTCTGTTTGAGATTGTTTGGCAAGCGGAAGGTTAAACTGTTGGTTTCAAAAGAGCCACTTCTGTAATTCTCACTCCAAACACCAAGCTTCAGCATGTGCAGAAGGGAAGAGAGGAAGCGAATGGAGCTGAGCTGTTAGCAGAGGATGGCTTTATGCATGAGTAGCGTGTGGCAGTATTCTGCAACGAAGGGGATCTAACTGTAAAAGAAAGTTCTGATTTTTTTGTTTGTTTTGCTTTTATGTCTTTCTAGATCTCCCCAGAAATCTTGTGTAAGGAGGGGATCAGGGTGCACCGTACTGTACAGCAGAGCGGGCAGTTTGTTGTCTGTTTTCCTGGATCCTTTGTGTCTAAAGTGTGTTGTGGCTATAGTGTTTCTGAAACAGTGCACTTTGCTACCACCCAGTGGACAAGTATGGGTTTTAAAACAGCCAAGGTAAGTTGAGAAAAGGAGTTAAAATGGATTCACAGCCCTGCCATCTAAAACGACAGCAAACCAGACATTCCAGGATTGATAGTATTGTGACACAAGTACAACTACGTCTATTTTTGTGGACTATTAAATTAAAAGAGGAAACAGTTCTGCTAGGCATGACGATCCAGTGTTTTCAGAAAAGCAACTGAAGTAATAATTGATAGCTAGTAAATTCTGTATATTTTAAAAATTCAGAAGATTGTTATGCCTGCAGACAGTTTGCAAGGAAGCTTTTAAAAAATCCCTTCAGAGCTAATGATAATATATTGTATTATGCTCACTAATTTTTTTTAAGTGATGTTTTCTAGAACCATTAGAATCTCAGGTGCAAATATCTGAATAACTGTGCTTGTTAGCTCCTATGATAGGCAGAGTCAATTAATACTCACAGTTGTATTGCTTGTTTTTCTCTGCCCCTTCATTCAGGAAAAGCTGCTGATCAGGGCAATTTCAATCTTAATTGACTTGAAAAACCTTAGGTTCGCTGACCAGCCCATCCGATACTAAGCTGTAAATAAAACAAACTTCCCGTTCCCTTTTCACACAACTGAGGCAGGTTGTCTGCAGAAACCAACAGGTTAATTGCCCAATGGTGATAGTTTTGGCTACTTTTCTCTGTTCTTGGACAAAGAATATATGTCACTAATTGTGTTCCCAACCTCCTCAAATACACTATGGGTTACAGATGCTATTTTGGTAGTGTTTTATAGATAAGCCACTAGTAAATTATCATTTACAGCTTCAGACCAAGTGGTTAGTAAGTAATTAAATGTAATATGTCCACCGTTAGGTTTTGGTTCTTTAGGGTTAATGGAGTTCTTCCAGCCTGGTTATACTAACTGTATATTAACTTAGTTTAAAATAAAAGGTTATTTTATTACAGATTTATTTTGGGGGAAGGTGGGAATTGTATATGTGTGTAGGTAAGGAATGAGAATCCTGAGCTAACCTTTTCTGTCTGAAGGTATACAATTATATTAACTCCGTATGCTGTATTTATTGCTCTACTGAACACTTGTTTCATATTGTGAAAATGCCACTCCTGTAAGAGACAGAAATCACTATGCAGCAATTAAAAAGCTCTTCTTGGTGCCTCAAATTCTGAAGAACAGTTTCTTTCGATTAATTTTTAAGAGCTTTGCACTGGGTAAATATAAGCTGTCTGAAAATCCAGCAGATTCCAATCTATGGTAACCTACCTTGGAAACTGAGAAGTCACAGCTCTCACAAACTTTGTGGGAACCACAGATATGTGTTTATATCAAAATAACTCTGGAAACACCTACTGCATTGGGTTTTTATTTTGGGTTTGTTGTGAGTTGGGTTTTTTTCCCCTCCTTTTCTTTCCTCAAACTATCCTATGTTCTTAACTCCCTTAAATTTTGGAAATTCTTCCTTGGTTCCTTCACTTTGACAAGGCACTTTGCAATTTTCAAAGGCTGGCTGGGATTGTGCTTTTCAGAGGTTGTGAGACGTTCTGTGTAACGAACAAGATTCCCCTTTGGACTGTTAATGAGCTCTCTGACAAACAGCTGTACCTTCCTGTCTGTCCGTTCTTGACAGCAATATTGACAGGTTTTGGCTGTTTGATACATGAACTTTGTTTTCATTCTGTGATACTGTGACCTGATTTTTTTTTATAGTGACTCTCTTTATATTACTAAACGATGTTGTTTCATTTCTGTATTGAATGACTGCTCAATCTCCTTTAATATATGGAAAAATGAAATGCTGCATCTGCAATTGCATTGCTTTCAGTTTATAAGGATTTGGGATAATTGTTGGAATAAAAGTGTTTGTATAAAGCCTGTGTAAAGGGACAGACAGGTTTCACCTAAACCATATATGGAACCGAGTTGCTGGTTGTTAGAAAACACCCGAAGAGATCTTGAAATTTTAAACTAAGGATGAGGAGAAGGTTTGCAGGTGTGATGGAAGAGTTTGTGTTTGGAATGGCAAAGGGGTAATTCCATATCCTGGAATAAGGCATTGGGCAAAGTCAGTAAAACTCATTTAGGAAATAGGAAATCAGAATATTGGACTAAATGAATGCACTCTGGTCTAGAGGTTTGGAAATAGGAAGGAATGTCTAGTTTTAAAGGAGGGCTTTGGTTGGTATAGGGCCTACCAGAAACTTGGAGCAAAGAAGAGACTCAGCTGGTACCATAAGTGGAAGTGGTACATAGGAAAAAAAAGAATTATTCATCCAGTTGAAGCAGCACTGCTGCACGCAGAAGAGAGCTTACAGTCAAATAAATCAGGTTTAACTCTGTCTCCAGTGACAGAATCCCTGTGCGCTGACCTTCCCATCCTAAACAGGAAAAGCACGGTATTAGCGCTGTGCTCCAGACTGTCCAGCCAAGGTGCTGGCAGGGGCTTTATATGTATCTCCCCCCCCCCGCCCCCCCAAGTTTTAGTTTGGGTGAGGAACGTGCCTTTAAAACACCACACAGTTCCTATCACAGAGCTATCTTAGCCTGAGCAGATTGGGTTGCTTTCAGCTGAAACCGAATGGGAAGAGGCACTCCAGAAGTGCACCTGCATCCTCCAAACGGTGGCGGTGGTGGTGGTGTGGCCGCAGGACCAGGCTAGCCTGCTCTGAAGTAAAGCCATCGGCTTTACACACACGTGTCCTGCGGATGTTTGGGTCCTCAGCATCGGCTGTAGTGCTCTGCGCATCCACTCCTCCTGCTTTGCCGCACCAGATGGTGCGTAGATGTAGCCTGTGTTGTACTAAAGGAGATAAGAGAAGCTGCGAGAACGGGACATACGATGATAATGGGAAATGCTGGTCTCCTCCCCCTGGCTAGGATAGTGCTTGTGTTGGGGTGTGATGCCAGAACCAAAATGGCTTGAGGGAGCAGCGAGTAGGGAAATCCACACAAGAAACTGTCGTCTCGCTTCTCAACCATGGTGGAGCCCAGTTCAAAACATCGCTATCAAATAGCTGCGCTGTGATGGTGAGCAGAGATTAAGAACCTTGAAAGAGCAGTAAAATGCAAAATACCCACTACTGTGGTGTTTCATTTCAAAAGACAGCCTCACATAATACCGAGGAAGCTTGTTAAATTGAGAATGCAGAAAAAAGGGTTATGTGTTTGCATGCAACATAGAAATCATTTAAAGATGCCGTGTTAGAGGCTCACAACACGTGCACATTGCCTAGCAAACAAAAGTAATTTCAAAAGGCACCTTCCCCCCCTCCTCCACCCCCCAACTTGGCCTGACTAAACACCAGGAGAAAGGAGTCTGTTTGAAATGAGACCAAAAGATCCCTTTTGTGTCCAGAAGACGAAAATGCCAATAAAACAACCACTCTAGCAACTTGCATGTAAATACACACAAACGCAGACCAAAAAGGGATTTTGAAGAACAACTTGCTAAAGGCCAAAAGAAATAAATGAGCATAGAAAAGAACAAGACCGGGGCAATCAACGTGGCTTTTGCAGCGAGGTCGTGGCCCCAGGCCTTGAAACTTTTGGAAAGCTGTATGGCCAAAGAGATCCTGTTGACAGAGTGTGTGAGCATTTCTGGAAGACTTTTCACGAGATTCCTCAAAAGGCTTTTAAAGAAATTCACCTGCTGAGGGTTGAGGGGGAAAGTTCATGCACCAAAACTATAACTGAGTGAAAGAGAAGCAGAGGATGGGAACAAATGGTCAGTTTTTACCACAGAGGGAGGTCTCCTTCTGAGTTCCTCAGGAATTTGTACTAAGACCAGTACAGTTCAACGTATCCATAAATAGCCTAGAAAGGGAAGTGACTAGCAAAACTAATCCTTTATACTGAGGACATTAATGGTAGTGACAGCAAAAATTAAAGCTATGAGGTGTTACAGAAAGATTTCATGATACTGAATGAGAAAATGAGTTGATAAATTTTAAATGACTCGGGAGTAAAAAAATAATCCTAATTTGACAGACACAGCGATGGGCTCTGAACGAGCTCTTCTACTGAGAAAAGAGGTCTTTGGATTCCTGTAGAGCTGCTGGCCAAGTGCTCCAGAGAGGTTTAAACAAAAATACGTCTTGAAGGTTAGGAATTGCAAGTTGAGAATAGAGAACAAAGCAGAAACATCGCTGTGGCTCTGTGTAGGCTCTTGGTATGGCCATGGCTTGAATATTTGTGCAATACTGAGTCCCTAATTGCAAAAGTAATACAGAGGAACTAGAAAAAGCATAGAAGAGATTGATGATTAAAGGTATGAATTAACCTCTGCATTAAATATAAAGGACTAGTTAGCCTGAAAAGTTAATGACCGAGAGACGTATATGATAGTAAGATCGGGTCACAAGTGCAGGGTGATGATAATTACAATATGAATGTTTGCTGTCTCTCATAGCATTGAAAAAAGTGTCATTAAAAGAAATGATTAGGCAGCAGGTCAAAAGCAAGCAAAAGTCTGTTTTAAAATACTCATCTGTGTATTTCCGTACTGTATGGAAGAGAAAAACACACATGGATTCAGAAATTCAGATCAATGCCCAGATCCAGCAAGTTGTGCTAAAAGCAGCACAGACCCATCTCGGGCTCAGGAGGTCCCCGAGCTGCCAGCTCGCAGGAGCGTACCTCGCTTTTTTCTCTAGCCACCCACTGTGGCCTTTTATCCTGGCTGCATGCGTTGCCCGTGCGGGCTTTTCATCTGGCTTGGAGCGGCTGTTCTTGTGCAGCCTCGGACAACATGCAAAGCAAATCTAATGTGCAAAACCCCCTTCTCATTCCGCTCCTGAAAGTGCAGCTGTTCTGACCCCAGGCAGGCTCTAGCAGAACCTTCTGAAGAATGCTTTTTTTTTTTTACCTCTGACCCTCTTTAGAACGCTTTTTGGTCAGCAAAGTTTACTGATCCGTTTTATGATAGATATATATTAGTTATCGCTTGAATGCATGCAATCAGTGCTATTAAAAATGATGAATTTTATAATATATATTTTCTGACAAAAGAAATACCAAGACCATGAAATTAGGGTTACAAAAGTGGGTAAAAAAAAAATACTAAAGATGAATCTTTGGGGTTTTTTATACTGAGTAGGTATTTGGTGGGCTTAACTCCTAACCAAAATGCCACCTTCACATTACACTGCAGTGCTAGCATCATTTGAAAACTCTCTGACTCTCTATAAAACAAAACCTACCTCTTCAGACATTGGGAAAACTCTAGACTTTTCCCAGCTGCACAGTAAATGGGGGAATTTGCCTGTCTAAGAATTATTGAAAGGGTTTAAGCTACCAAAGTCAGTTGGTTCGTAGTGACGGGAATGAAAGACGTAGCTTTAAAAGCTTACATAGAGAGGAACCAGTAACAGGCAAAACTGAGCAGAACGGAAGAACTGACCCTCCTCTTTTGGCTGTTGTCTCTTTTCCCTGACAGCTGCCTGTTTCGCTAATTGTTGTCTTTTTGATGTTTTAAAAGATGCAAAATAACAGCAGTCCTGGGCTTCAAGCAGGTCAGAAGATTAGATCTTGATGGCTGAGAGTGCTAGTAGTCTGTCACTGAGCCAAAGTGATTGGGTTGCTCCTCTTGGCCTCCACAGGAAACATGAATTTTTAGGGAGAGCATTTTGAGGTGTTTGTTTGTTCTTCCGCTTCAGTGAACTGCATGTTAATCTATGCCTGGACATCCTTTTTAATTTTCCCATCTTCTTGACATCTCAACATCTTTTTCTGGACATTGTTTTCTTGACAGTGTCTTTTCCACTGATGAAGTTTAATTTTCTTTTTTGAAAAAAAGGGTACACCTGAAATGTGGGGACACTGGAGTACCTGCATATGCTTCGTTCTCTTTGTCTATGCAGACTTTGCCTATCTTTTCTCTGCATTAAATTTTCACAGTAAAGCATATGAAGAAAAGATAGTATACAGCCTGATTTCTTAGCATATATGCCATCATGCATTGCAGATACTTTTTTTGCTCTCTACTGGTGACTTTGAAGGAAAAGAACATGTTGATTGGGACTGGTCACATGCGTTTGGTTCAGGTTTTCAAGTTTTGTTTTGTGGCGTTGGTTCACCCAAAGCACGGGCAGAAAATCTTCTTTCACGGTCCTTTCAAGGCAAGACCCAATTCAGCAAAGCATTTGGGCACCTGGCTTTCCACTGAAAGGACTGATTCATTATCAGCATTTATTTCAGTGTGAAGTTAGGTGCTGGATGTAAGTTAGGAACAGAAATACTTCGTTTAAGTTGGACTATAGAAAGCTCTTACTTTTGGTTGTTTTAAAAGCCTACTTTTTTGTTACTTGAAGTCATTCTAGATAACTTATTTTCAAATTTGCTTAAGAACTAATTTAGCGGTTTCTGTCCCAGGAAATGAAGAGACGACGTATAGCCAAACCATTTTCAATGGAAAAGTTGCTTTATCAGATTGCAACAGCAGAAGCAAAAAAGGAAAATGGACCGACTCTGAGTACGATATCATCACTTCTTGGAGAGCTCAGGTAACGAATTGGGGGGGCCTGTTGTACCTATTTTGTTTTCATTGACAGACTCCAGAGGTGGATGACGTAAGTAACCATTTCAGACGCATGTCTTGCACCTACTTAACCAAACCAAAGCCCAGCAAACATACTTGAAGACAGCCACATGTGGAAGAAGCAGTTTCCTTGGCTGTATGTGATGTGAGCGTGCCCGTGGTTAGGATGTCTTACTCTAAGAATTCCCTACTTTGGGCACCATCACGGAATTAAAACTACAGTTTGCCTTGTGTTTTTATTTTGTTGATTCTTGGTGCCGAGAGCTGAGACTTCCTGATGCATTAGGTGAGCTACATGGTGCCAAGCGGTTAAATACCTTTCTTCAGTTTTTCAACCTCTTGGCATCAGCAGCCGCTATCAGTCCATGGCTGTCATGGGTTTTGCACCAGGAACCCTTGTCCTCAGCATCAAGATTGTTACCCCGCGGTTGTAGAAGGTACTTTGTATGCAGAAAGTTGTCCTGATGTAAACCACTGAGTAAGAGAGCAGCTTATGCATGGGTGCTAACGCATCTTGTGTTAGAGCCTGAACATTTTAAAGAAAAAAAACCTTCACGCTCCTTTTTCTCTCCAGTATTAAGGAAAAATGTTTAAGGTTTCTCATAAGATAGGTAAAAAAAGAAAATAAAATGTTGCCTGGCTTCCTGTGTAATGATCTTCTCTTTTGTTCCCTACCATGTAGTTGCTACCTATCTTTCAAGTTTGTGACAACTGATACTCGAGATGTCAAGAAAGTTTTGATGAATGGAATCTACAAACTGTATTTAAATAACTAGCATGTTCATTTGGAAAATTTTCCAGTGACATATTGAAGGGGAAAACAGCCCATGTGTTGTTTTAGTGTTCAGAAAGAAATACAAAGAGGTGTGCTGACTGCTTTACCTGCAGCTGGTTCCCCTGTGAGAATAATCACTTCCGAGTGCCTTTTTTTTTTTTCTCCCTTGAAGAGGAAAAGTCTGCAAGTGCGAAAGGTGAAACAGAAATGTTGGTGCTTGCTGTTAGACCACCACATCGACCTCTATCAGAGTGGTTCTCAAACTTGTTCTTATGCTTAGGTTGGAATTCTCTGGAGGATATCGGTCCTTCCTGTGGCTGCTTATGTAAAACAAAATCCCAAACAACAAAACCTGAAAAAAACCCCACCAAAGTGGAACACTGTACCATATTTTTTTTCCCTTTGTATTGTTTTGCTTGTTTGTTCTGTGTCTTTTGCTGCCTCCTCTCCCGATCTGCCTTGGTTGCTCAGTTTGCCCATGCCATTTGCTTAGCTTGGCTCTCCACCCATCTTCAGCTGTGCCTGGTGGCAAGCTTTTTTATTCTCCCCTTCCATCTGCTCAGCTCACTCCACACTTGCTGTCTTCCACTCAGCTCCAACCTGAACCTGCTCTCCTAATGCTGTATAGTTCAGCATAGGAAGTATTGTCCACCTTGCGGATGCCGTGGGTGAAGGGCGGCTGGAGGGCTTAGTCTTTACTCTTAATTGACATCTCCTTCTTTCTCCCCTGGGTGTACAGCAAGATCTTCGTCTTTTGGCACAATCACTTGCCCTGCTCCCCCTTCCCTGCCTGAAGCACCTCATGGCAGCAGGTCCTTGGTTCGTCTCTGCCTCCTGATGAAGGTGGCTCTGTTACTCCTGACAGCAACGGCTCCTCCTCCTCAAGGTGGCTTTTGGCAACTTCAGGAATGACAGTCATGTTAGCCACATCTCCCGACTCTCCACATGGCCCTGAGCACCCATCGACCTCCAGGAAGTCCTCAGCAGTCCTCAGTTCTCTGCGGAGCAGTTTGAGAACCACTGGCTTGATACAGTGGTCGCTGTTAAAATCCGGAGATAGCTTTTGCAATTAGGCAGCGTTCCCGTGGTGCTGGCTGTCTCTCACCATGCGTAGGGAATGGCACCAACCTCCAACAACACTCAGGGCTTTGCTGTGTGCAGCTAAGGTTTCAGTGATGATCGTGGCAAATGGGTGATTATACGTGCCTTTGCGGTGGTATGAGGCGATGCCAATGTCTAATTCCATAAAACATTCACAGGGACACGGAGCTGAGGCAGCGGCGGCAGCTTTACGAGGCAGGTCTCCATTCTTCAGCGCGCTATGGCAGCCACGACAGCAGCAGCACGGGGATGGATGGAAAGAAAAAGCCTCGAAAGTGGTTGCAGCTAGAAACGTCAGAGCGGAGATGTCAGATTTGTCAGCACCTGTGCTATCTTTCCATGGTGAGTACAATCCTTGGGCTCCGCTGGGGTACTGCCCCCCTGTTCTAATGGACTGGACTGGGCTATCGGCATTTGAGAGACAGCCCACGACTACAGAGTCGTCTTGTGCTCTCCACGCAAGATGCAGAGATGTTGATTTACTTCGTGTCAGAACATTTCTTGCCTTAGGCAGCGGTGAGAGAAGACAACCGTTAGTGTCAGCTGGCTTCCCTCCCCCTGTACAGAAGGGATAAACTAGTCCCTCAGCTGCTCTCGGGTGCCCACAACATGTCTGCATTGCACTAGGAGGGGTAACAAAGATACCTGCTGGTTGCCAGCTGTAGTAAGTCACGGCAGAACAGTTCTCAGGATGAGCTAGCAACTCAAATACATGCCCTGGGTCTCAGGCATGCAGCTGTAGCTGTAGCCCCTGCTGTGACCAGGTTTCCCCTGCAAACCAAATTGCAGGGTAGATGTATCCTGTGTATCAAGCTAAGATGCTGTTTGCCGATCCGTCTGTTCAAAAAATAGAAGTCATGACCATAAACTTTCTCTCATTAGAAGCAATCGCCTACTGGCTTTTGAAGGTGTGCTAACCACCGTGGTGACGCGTTCAGGTTTTTGGCTGTATGCAGAACGCCCAGAAATACAGCAATTCGTTAAAAATACCCAAAGCCCCTCCCACAACCTTCTGTACCACTTAATTCCAAGATCAGGCATTTAAATATAATATGGTGCGTGTGAGTCCAAAATGTTAGGGTTTTGATGGAAAGACAATGTAACTGTTAAATGATGAGATGTAGCTGTTGCCCTGCCTGGGACAGAACGCACAAAGTTTATGCATGTCTTTAGACTGCTGAGCAGCTAAGACATGTTTAAGCAGGACGAGGTTGAAGTAACGTTAAAATGAGTTTGTTTAAAAACCCAAGCAACCCAAACCTCTTAATTATGGTCCGTTTGCTCTGGTGTAAGTGTAATCGAGGGAAGGATTTTGTTTTGTCACTTCTTAATGGTTATAAGGGACAACAAGTCAACTTGGCTGTTGCATTCCAAGCTGAAAAACGTGCGGGTGTGGCAGGCAGCCAGCGGAGCAACCGGGACCTCTGCTGAATGAGGCGGGAGGTGGGGAATCTGTGGGCAAGCCTCTGGTGTTATCATTATTCAAGTCAGCATTTAACGTAATGGCAAACAGCTGCTGTCAGGAAATATTTAGGCTACATATTAGATACCAATAAAGCTTTATGCATATATAATTATTTGGATTGCATTTACTATTGGTGGTTTTCCTAGAAATTCTATGTATTTGCCAACGTTAGCACTCAAAAAGGGATGCATACTACCACCTCCACATTCTAAATCATTTCACAATGTGTAATGCTTCTTGTTTACGCCTCCTTCCACTAACTTGTAGTAAAATACGGGTTTACTAATTCACAGAATAATTCAATCCTGCGTGCATAACATGGTTACAGTTTGGAGCTGACTGCACTTCTTTCCCCCCACCTCTGCGTTTTTATATAGGTTGTACAGGAGAATGAAAATGTTGTCTTCTGCTTGGAGTGTGCCCTGCGGCATGTGGAAAAACAGAAGTCTTGTCGGGGACTGAAAATGATGTACCGTTATGACGAGGTCTGTACGATACAGCTTTGCTGTGTTGGTGAGCTTTGATACTGAAAACTTGGGAGTGGATTTGGCTCTGCCTTTGTCCTACTGAGACCTCAGGAGACCGTGCTTTGCTCTTTGGGGTTTTTTGTGGTGTGGGGGAAGAAAGCACTTTATTATGAGCTAAGTAAAAGAAATAGCCAAAATAAGATTACAAAGATGAAACCTGAAGCACAAACTGCATGAGTGTGTTACGGGATAGAGAAGCCATTTAATGCTTTGGGGTGTGGTAGGACAGGAGGCTGTGCTTTGACTGGTTAATTTTGGTAACTTCTGTGCTTTGGGAGAACTTCTCTCTGTCAGGAACTGAAAGTTCACACTGGTGTGCTCCAGTCCAGCCCAAACCCTGCTTAAGGCAAACTTGTAGAATACTTGTAGATGAGAGGTCCAGTAATGGCTTCAAGCCAGTGTGACAACGGATCATCACAGAAGTCAAGTTGGTGACTTAGGACCGTGCCGGGGTTCTGGCCAATGCTATGTTGCAGTACGGTCAAGTAACGCCTCGTCACCTGCCTAGGCAGCGCCATCTCTCCATTGCCTGCAGGGAGGGGAATAGAGCGGGGAAGGAGTCCATTGTCTGCCAGAGCTGCGGGTAGTGGGAGAAATTACAAACTTGGCCCTTGAAGATCAGTGCTGATAAGGTGGCTTTTTGAGATGGGCGTCTCTGCAGTTTCTGATGTATGTGCACAGAGGTATGGGGGAAAAACTGAAAGTAAGTCTGGGGAAGATCGTGGCTTTGGTTTTTTTTTAATTGTGGACTCTGTTCTGGTGTCAGGTACTGTAGATATAAATAAGTACAACCTAAGAAGCCCAGACAACAGTGAAACTGCCTTTGTAATGCGATAAACACCAAAGAGTTTCAGGAAGTTACTCAGAAATTTTAATACATTTCTCTTGAGATTATTCAGTCCCTCACGTCCTGTGTTTTCACAGAGCTGTTAAGTCTATGGAGGTTTTCAAAGCCACTCTATCCAGCAGAATCACATACAATAATTATTTTTGCTAGCTTTTATAATTACAAAGTAGGTCCTTTAGGCTGTGTTGGGAAAGGCAAGAAAACCTCTCCTTCAATACTGGATGATGATTATTTTCCAAATGTAAAAAAACTGACACAAAGTGTCTACGTTTCTGAAAGATACTGTGTGCCTGGTTATTATTACAGGGTTGGGGTTTTTTGTTGTTGTTGTTTGGGGTTTTTTTGTTTGGTTGGTTTTGAGGGCTGTGAATGGAGGAGAGAGCTGACCTGCATGCCAAATGCCATTTGTCAAAGCTATTTATTTGTAACTGTTGGGCTGACTTAATTGAGAAGCTGTTTCAGCTCTGCCCAAAAGTAACTTCTCAATAGTCTTACTAGGATGGGACAGCCAGTTCAGGAAGCTGTTCCCTCCCCCCAACTTGATCCAAGCCCTGTGTGGCGTTGTAGCCAAGACACTGTGATGTGCAGTTCAGGGATTCCCGTCTCTTGTTCCTCACAGCAGCACGGAGCTGTAGCCCTTTTTTCTGCATGGCAGCAAGCTGGCTGTGTCTGGGGGGGGGCTCAGGGCACCCAGATCCCAAAAAGCGTTAAATGAAAGAAGCATCCTGTAACCGATGACAACAATCAGGGGAAAAGTGGAAGCTTTTTCTTAAATTTTAAAGAAATATTTAGGGAATAGTAAATGATAAGCAGTGTTACTGTGGGTTTAAATTGATGGCATCTATAACTTTGTTCAGCGTTGGGTTTTAAATTGTATCTGAAGAAAATTTCTGACCCTTGTGAAGGAACCTTGCAGCCCAGCTTCTTTATCCTTCCTTAGAGCTCAGACATTCCTAGTTCTCCTGATTGCCATCTTTAAGCATGGGGGGAGCCTTCAGAAGGGGCACTGCTGGGGCTACTACACATACTTTTTCCCAAATTCCTGGTTGTGAAGTAGTAGTATATGAGCCAAGCTTCTGCAGAGTTTATGACTATATAGATATTTTTTTCCCCTCAGTTAGGTGCTTTCAGTCAAAAGCAGCACTACCTCTCTGTCCATCAGAAGTGACTGGAGAAAGAGCAGATGCTAATTTGTTTTGTTTTTCCCCACCTCCTGAACAGGAACAAATAATCAGTCTAGTCAATCAAATCTGTGGAAAAGTATCTGGTAAAAATGGCAGCATTGAGAACTGTATCAGCAAGCCTACACCAAAAAGAGGACCTCGCAAGAGAGCGACAATTGACGTGCCATCATCTAGGCTTTCATCCTCCAGTTCATCCAAAAGTGCTTCAAGTTAATCCTGAAGATGCCAACACTCTCATTTTGTCAATTTATATATATTTTTTGTAATTATTATACCATAGTTTGGAGTACTTGCTGTAGAATACAAGCTGTCTTTGCACTAGCTCTAAAGAAGATTTTCTTCTGGTTTTAGAGAACTAATTTTGTTTTAGCATTAAACTGTTGAATTTTTTTTTTTTGTACTTAGACTAGATAGATACAGCAGTCTGATTTTTTTAAACTGCCGTATGTTCACTGTTTTAAACCGGCAAGGGGCTGATAAAATATTAATTTGTATTGTCCCTATGGCTGAAAAAAGAAAAAGCCTTTTTGGTAACTGTGAAAAAAGGCTTTTAACCCATTTTTTGAATAGGTTAAAGTTTGATGTGTTTTATAATTTGTTCTCCAGTCATGTGAGCAGA
Organism: Aramus guarauna; assembly: GCA_013400195.1. NCBI lineage: Eukaryota > Metazoa > Chordata > Aves > Gruiformes > Aramidae > Aramus > Aramus guarauna. The sequence continues at coordinate 546,711 of VXBL01008665.1, forward strand.
TTTTTCTAGAGAGAAAAGGGATAGGAGACAAAAACTTGAAAGAAATTGCTTTACTTTGGCTGTCTTTTATTCTGTCACGGCAAGATGAGTTTTGTAATTTTTTAAATTGGAGAATACACACTTTCTTTGGGAGGTTATGGCAGCTGAAGATGGACTTTGTTTCCTAACTGTAGGCAAAAGGAGGAGATTTGGAGTATGTTCTCTTTTACCAGCACATCACTATGCATCTGTTTTGAGGGGGAAAAATAAAAAAATTTAAAAAAAAAAAAAAAAAAGGAGGAAAAAAGACTGCCTGCCTTGAGGAGTCATGTGAGGGAAAACTGTGCCTGATTTCATTAGGAAATCCATTCTGTTATTTTTTGGTGCTGTTGGCTACTTTATCAAAAACCCTTCAATAGCATCCTTTAAAAAAGAAAAAAGAAAAAAAAAGAAAAAAGTGATTGAAGCCATAAGTGCTTCTTTTGTCATAGACGTGCAATCTTTCTAACATTCCATTTCCATTCCACTGCTCTTTTTCACACCTTTACACAGTCAAGCATTAATTTTTGTTTTGAATTTGTTTCATTATATGATCACCTTTAGAGCCACTAGCAGGTCTGCATCTTTCTTTTGAATGTGAAAATGCATTTGCTTTCATCTTGTCTATTTTTTCTCTTCATGTTGTAACAAAACAAAAAAGAAAATCACACACCTTTTGTACATATGCCTGTAAATTTTTTTAAATACTTGAGCCTTTTCTTGGGGTGGGGGGAGGGATGGCGAAGAGACAAGATGAAGAAAAGCCTTACGTTTCACTTTCTTCATCGGTTGGATTGGATGCTTACAGGGTTTTTCTTGTAACATTTATAAGTGCTGCTTACATCACTGAACAACAACAAAAAATAATAATGGAGTAGCTGTTGCCCTTTTCTGGTTGTGTGTACAGTATGTGTGGAATAAAAAAGGGAAAATGTTTTCACAAACTGTTTTGTTTCGTAATTGAATTCAACAATACCGTAGCTACCCATATTGCACTGAGCTTGCCAGTGGTGACTGTCAGGAAAGTCCTATAATACAATTTGTTGGTTGTTGTTGCAGAAGACTGAACTGTTTTGGAATATTTAACAATAACATAAACAGAGTCAAGTGTTTTCAAATGTGGTTGTCTGGTTTTTATGGCCTTGCTGTGTACTTTTCCCTCTTGACAGTAAACTTCTGACTATGGCTTACAGTTTGACATTTAATTTATTAGCGCTGCTCTGCTCTCTTTCCTTGTAAGGAAAGACTTCATGTTGTTTATTGCCAGTTTTTTGTTTACTTTCCAGGTTTGTACTACGAGGTTTAATAAAAAAACAAAACTTTTTTGGACATTTTGTCTGTCTTCTGGAAAGTGAGTAAAGTTAAGCTCCTTCAAGAACAATTCCTTTCAACAACTGCCTTGTTAAATAGCAAAGGTCCAGTTGCAGGTAGCGAGCGTCCAGCTTTTGTTTCCCAGAGAGGGGCCAGGAAACAGTTTGCCAGGTAGCAGGAGATGGAGCGAATCCTTAAGGGAAGTGGCCGCTTCCCAGCTGGCGAGCAGCAGGAGGTGCCTCCTTCCCAACCATCGGTTTTGTCAGGGCAGGGCTGTGGAAGGGATCATCTACGTCACAGCTCGTCCTTTTACTTACGCTGTTTCTGATTACATTCCTTCCCTCCATGCATGAAGAGCAGGAGCCAGGAGCCTTCTCAAAGGAGAGCAGGTCCCTGCAAATAGAGTGTGAGACTTGACAAGAAACAGATGTTAGACATGTTCAGACCTCGAGCTTAGAGAGAAAAATGACTGCAGGGAAAAATGGCAGCAAGATGATACTGACTACAGGTCCTGAGGTTTATAAAGTGTATGCACTTAATTTATAAAATTCATTCAGGTTTATTTCCTTTAAACTGGTGGCTTGCATCAGTGTAGTCAAACAGCTGTTACCATGGAAAAGTAAATTACACTGGTGCTCAGTATAAATAACCTTTTTTTTCCCCCTGATTGCTGAATTAGTCTCCTCTGTTCACTGTCATAGATAAAATAGTTGGGTAATCAAGTAAAAGACATGGTTGGGATAGAAATACTTTATTTTATCTTGAAAGAGGAGTAAGTTTATACAATGCTAAGATATCTGCTCCACGAGGAGTGTAACATTTCGATATGCATCGCTCCTCTTTTTCAGTTTCTATTTTTTTTTTCCTTAACACCTATGATAACTAAATTGGTCCTGAATAAGAAGTGTGAGAGAGTAGATGCTGCTGCATTAGTAGACAAAGGCAGTAGGCAGACAGTAGGTAGTAAAGAGTAGAAAATAACTTTTCATTTTGGTTTGGATCCTAAATCTTCGGTTGCAGCAGCTGAAAACATGCAAGGAACAATTTGGGTTCAGTATTACACATCAAGGCTAAGTATTTCCAACCAGCCATTTAAAGGTTAGTGGTCAAAGTAACTTGTATCTTTCCCATTAATTCTCTTATACATAGTATATACAACAGCTTCACTGCCCCCCCTGAGCCCCAAGACTACTGTTAAAGTGTGTGTGCTTTAGGCATTTTATTTTATTTTTTTTTTTTTTTTAAAAACCAACCTCCACATGACTGGCAATTCTGTAAAAAGGCGGTATTACTAAGTAAAAAGATCTGGCTGTTCTGCTTGGTTAGCAAATTGTTACACAGGCAAGCTTTTCATTCACTTGTTCATTCATTCAGAAGTCATTCTTTAAAGGATATGGTTTTAAGATTCAAATAATTTGAGAGTCACTTTCATCACTAACATCTGAAGCGCCCTTTCTTTCAGTTACAGCAGCGAGAGCAGTGTCCACTTGAACTTCCTCTTCATCAGACTGAATAACTGGCGACTCTCCTTCACTCGCCTCTTGGCTGGCAGAATCGGTACAGGTTGATGACAGCGAAGAGAGTTTCTGTCGTAACTCAGACTGGCTCGGAACCTGAAGACTTATCTCATTCACGTAGGTGTTGGACTCGGGCCCTTAGAGTTGGAAAAAGAAAAACAACAACAATCAAGCTGTGGCTCAGCAAGCGAAGTCAGAAGTGAGTACATTAACTGAGCTCGATGTTGGGTGATGAGTTGCATTCAGACCATTTTGCTTCTTTTGCAAAACACCATCTAAACCCCTCCCAAAACACAAAGCTGCCTTTTGGCTTTTCTGAAGTTGATCCACAGGCTGGTTTTGAGCCATTTCTGATGGTGTGTATGTGTCCCGCTCCTTCTAGTATTGCTAGCACTTGAGATGAAGTAAGGTAAGATTGCAGGACTGTTAATGTAGTCAGGACTTAAGAGACACGGTTTGCCTGTTAGCCAAGACCACTTAAGCCTCCTAGCGCTGACTTTGATAAAGTCCACCCAGACTTCAGCATGTGCTGAGAATCATCAACAACAGGAAAATCCTCCAGACAAACTCTATCCAACAGAATGATATAAATAAACTTAATTAAAAAAAAAAAAAAAGAACTGGGTGATATAATACAAATCTCCAGTTTTGACTAAAAATTAAGATGCAGAAGCAAAACAAATTCTTGCTCACAGCATGCAAGAATTCCTCTGGTAAAGTTATAACATAGCTCAAAGGCACAGGAATGGGATTTTAAGACTGGGCTTCCTCCATATCCTATGCAAAAAGATTTCTAAGCAAGTGCAGTGTCACGGTGTTTGCTTGTAGTTTGAGCGTTCAGATTTCAAAATTATCTCAGATCCTCCTCTGGACACTTGCCAGCAGCAAGAAAGAAGGAAAAAAAAATAAATAGGGAAACATCTAAACACTTCTTCTATATGATATGCCAAATAGAGCCCTTTTTTCCTTCCCTACTATACCTAACACAGGTTTCTCCATAGTCAAGCACCCAGCTTCAGTGCTGAGTAACCTTAGTGAGAAAATACTCCTAAAAAATCCTGTGAGATTTCATAGAAAAAGGTTTCAAGAGGGTCAGACAGAAATAAGCTGATCACTGCACCACATGACCTCTGCTACAGCTGACTGCAGAGCAGTTCACACTGCATTGCCCTGTGACCAGTCCCCATAGTCTTAGGAGTATCCGAGTTAAATTGTAACAAGAAAACAGTCACAACAGCATCTGGAGGCAAGAGAAGCTGCTTGGACTGACACCTTTGCTCAGGCATAGCTCGTGTCCTAACTAGATGCAATCTTAAATTCTGGACCTAAACTGGGACCACAAGTAGTCATAGAATCACAGAATGGTTTAGGTTGGAAGGGACCTCAAAGACCCCATCTAGTTCCAACCCCCCTGCCATGGGCAGGGACACCCTCCACTAGACCAGGTTGCCCAAAGCACCATCCAACCTGGCCTTGAACACTGCCAGGGAGGGGGCAGCCACAGCTTCTCTGGGCAGCCTGTGCCAGTGCCTCACTAGCCCCACATAGTCCCGTACGTGACACTGTCTTAGCTTCTGTGGGACCCAGGAACTCCAGGGGGAACCATGCCCTCAGCAGGTCTCTGACACAAGTTGATAAATGTCTGGTCCAACATTCACAACTCTGACAGCCAACCAACCTGCCTGGACTGAAAACAGCCTGCGCTCCAACCAACTGCATCAGTCCAGGATGTCTAGCAGGCCTACCGAGTTGCTTCTGCAGGTAGTACGTGAATTTCTGCTGAACACAAGTGATACTAGGAAGATGTTTTTAAAGACACCTGTCTATGCTGTGCACACCAGCATGCATTAGATTGTGTTACACAAGACACACAGAGGAGGAGTTTTCTAGAGTGGCAGAGGAGAGTAAATTTTTCAGTTCAACTTAACTATCATGCAATATTTGAAAACCAATGTCCATAAGCTGGCAATATTTATAGCAAGACAAATTTGAAAACATTTTAATGTCTTGAGCTGATTTTCATTTTTAGCAGTTACTAAAATAGCTTACCTGTATTTTGTGGTGTTCAGTAACATTGTGAAACAAATCTTGCCCTGACCACTCCAGTTCTCCACTGACAGCAAAATGAAGAGTTATCTTTAAGTCATCTAATTTTTCTGAGAATGAAGACTATTGTGTGTTTGGCTTGATACTAGGGGGCAAGGTCCTCAAAGCAAGCACAAAAATCCCTTCTAATTCAGAGGGAAATTCAACAGTCCTAGATGCTGTAATTAGTTGCATGCTCAAAACGTGATCAACTTTCATAATGCTAGAACTGGATGCCTATCCAAACCCAGCCATCTGAATTTAGTTTTTGCAATAAAACACTAAGACCTCTAGTAGTCAAGTGTGCCTTGACTACTTACCGTAAGCTTTTTGTGCTCGCAGCAGGTAATTACCACCTTTACATCGGGAGGAAGAAAACTACCCGAGGATATTATTAACATTTTTCTTTACGTATCCCAAAATACAGGATAGGATTTAAAGTATACTGTTTCTTCACTCTAAGTACTTTTTAAAAAATACTCTAACCTGTATTTTGAAAAGAAATCAAAATTACATTTAAAGGACCTTCATCATCTCCCCCAAGAAAACTTATTTTGGCTCTTTTGGGAAAAGGCATTTTAGTAGTAAAGTTTTTAATTAAGAAAACAAACTTCCCTGGTGGATCCAGTATGACTAATTCCCTGGTTTAAGCAGATCCCTCATCATGCTGCAACTTGCCAAAAAGTAAATCTGGTTTTGTTCATCAGAACACGTATGCAAATTTTGGATGAAGATTAATCCTATCCAATTTAACTGATGTTACTAGCAGTAAGAAGGACATATGGAAGAGCTGCAGTATCAGAATCACTATTCAGAAGCTTCTAGAACATGGTCATATTTTATAGATATGAACTGCTGGGTTGAACCATGTCTCTGAGTCTCTCTCCCTGAAGATCTTACACTATACAACTGGTCTGAATTTACTCCAAAATGCCAAAATTCTGGACAAATTCTAAGGCGGCAGTCTTAAAAATAAAAGCCTAATTACCACAAACTTTCTATTGATGTTTGTTAAAATGTTCTCCAATTTACACTGAGAAAAACACACCTTAAAAGCAGTATGTGGAACATCATCTATCCGTACCGTGACAAATGTAACATGAAGCTACTGTAACTGGATGAAAAGAGAGTCAGTCCAGAAATACCAAGTAGTTTTGCAGCAAGCTCCCTTGTACTGCAACTAACTGTTAATGTTTTCAAAACCACTAATGAAAAATAGTCAATCTAAGTAAAGTGCCATGCTTTTATGAGATACCATCTTCCATTACAAATTAGAGCGAATCTGGTGATCTATCACTATGTCTCTAAGCACGCTGTCATTACTAATACCATACCCAGCATGGGAGAAAGCATATTATTGTCTTCGCCTCCTGAGTTTAAAAAGACATCAAGTGCTTCTTGGTCAGACATGTCCATTAGGTCCATCTGCTCCAGCATGTCCACATTCACTTCCATGGAAGACATACTTCCAATCGGTTCTGTAGTAAAAATATAGTGCAATGAGCAAACTGAGCTACATCATGTTATTACCTATAAAGGCTTCAATAGCTGCTACAATTGTATGCATTAGTAATAATTAAACCAGATACGGCAGGAGCGCACCCACATTAGATTGCTGCTGAGGAGCAATTTCAGCCCCAATCCAAGAGTACTCTGTGCAATCTTTGCCATGAAACTAATGTCCATTACTGCTTTTGTAAACCAAAACATTTTTAGCAACAGTATTTATTTGCAAGAGCATTGTCAGAAATAGGGTAGGATAGGGCTCAGGGGGCAAAGGCTGAAACTGTCCATTTTGTAACACTCCTTTCCAATTCTCTCAACTAGAAGTCTTCTCAGAGAAAACCAATCACATTTAAGCACACAATCACTAAATGTCGATACATAAAGGGACATGAAAATGCAGAAAGAAGGATTAATGTTCTTCTTCCTCATTCAATCAATCAGTCTAATAAGTGACAGCAGTATGTAAAACCTAGGCTGATGCCCAAGTATCTTCTCTCAGCATGGGGATTTCATGTTATTAATGTGACAATACCAACAATTCACAAGGGAATTAAATACTTGGATGAGCATCTTCTTCCTTGAACAATAAAGCATACAAACAGAAAAAATAAGTTCAGGGGTACTCTCATTTAAGTCCAGTTGCTGCATATATATAACATCAAATATTATAATGAACAGTTTAATGGTTTATCTAAATTAATAGTGTAATTATTAAAAAGCCTTTACCTGTGAACTGAGACATCATTTGGTGGTGGGGTTTTTTTCCCCCTCAAGTATACTATAGCTGTAGGATCAAATTCTTCACAGAAACCATTTCTTTGATATACACAGGTTCTGCATTATACTGCAAAGCTGAAGTTCAGAAAGTTAGGTATTCTAACTTTCTAACACAGCCATGTATCCAGTACTAACTAGCCAGGGACAATGCCCGCTTTTAGTGTTATCTCTAGATATATATATATATATATAGATATATATATATATATATCTAGTAGGAGACCCAAACTCAATTCCTTCCTCGACCAAAGGAATTTAAAACTTACACATCCCACTTCACAGAAGGCTGTCCTAGCAACCCATCTAAAGCATCTTACAGATGAGCGTTTATAGCCCTCATGCAGAGAAATGGAAATCTTGGATTGCATTCCCTGCTCTGACATTACAAATGACAGAAATGGTCTTGGAGCAGGGACAGAATCTATACATTTTTTTCCTGACACATGAGTGACGTAATCTCCTGCTTGCTTTCTTTCTGGTCCTATAATCCCTGGATTTTGGCCCAACAGATGGATACCTCCCACACAGAAGTGTCTGTAGTCTATGGCATTCATGTGCTTTAACTAGTCAGGAGATGCCAGACTTGAGTCATCTCATAATAAGGAGAGCGCCTAATCTGATCTCCTATGCCCTCATCACATACTTTGTATGTTACACAGACAATGGAAACAGCTACCACCTGGGAACTGCTTTGAAACACAACACGGAGCTTTCCTCTGTGCTTCAAAAATTTCCTGAGGCACCTCCTGCCAGGTGACAACCCCAGGCTTTGGAGCTCCAGTGGACAGAAAGGGCCACCTCCATCCCTGTCTTTATAGGTATGGATGCACTCTTCAGCTGCAGAGAGAAGTGCTGTTTCAGATGTACTGCAGTGCTCTGCATTTCCTCAGACAATGAGCAGCGCATCTGACTGATTTTCTACATTGTCGAGTGCCCCTAAAACTCAAAGTTTGTTAAAGAGCTTATCTGAGGTTCTAATTCCACCAAGGAAGAATTTAGGCACTGCAATGCGTCAGCTGTAAGCATTAAAACCATTGCTGACTCTGACCCCTCAACAATGTTCTCCAAGTTGTGAGTTTGTGGATTACGCAGAAGGTATTTTAAAACTTGCCTCGCCTCTCCGCTATCTGCAAGTATCCTGTAGAAAGGTATTGCTCCATGTCCTGCTGGAAGGCTTCTTCAAAGAACTTCTGACGCTCCTTTAGCTTCATCTGCTGGGTGTGCTCCATATCCAAAACCTTCTGTGCATGTTCAGCATCTAGCTCAGCTGAGCGTAAAACAAACACACACATGAAATATTGCATACATATCCCCCCGACTCTCAGAATTTAAAAGCTACTGAACCAGCTCAATACCGACAGACTGTTACTACAGACTGTTAACACAGGCTGTCATAAAAGAAGGCTTCTGTGCTTTGCAACTACGTTTTCAAACTGAGAGGATAAGAATGCTATATTAGGCAGCATAACCTTCACATAAAAGTGATGTTTTAACTATTTATCTTGAGGCAAGATACAGATTCCTTGAACTGTATAAATAGCAACACCTGAAAGTACTGTCCATCAATAACCAGGATTTCAGAATTCTGCCCAAAAAAGCTATCGGATAATGATGCTTCTGCTATCGTATGTACCTAACACACACAAAAGCAATACTTTTAATTTGAATGTTGCAGCACGTTTCCACCGCAAGTGGAAAGATATCTATATGTATGTATGCTTATATGTACGTGCATATAAATACACATACATATGTGTGTGTGTGCACATATGTGTGAGATTCTATTATTGTCAACCTCAAGATAGACTGGAAAAGTCCTTTGAAGAATTTCCTACATGTAGGGCAGGTATGTATCCACAGAAGCTGTGAAGGCAGCCTGAGTGGACAGGAGGTAGGCAAACAGCACTGTTTTCAATGGCAACACCACACAGTCACCAACGTAAATACACAGGGTCTTCTCTGTGTACAGCAGCAAAGAATGTGCCAGAAGATGGTGATGCAACTGACACCAAAAAACAGAGCCAATTGACACAAGTTACTAATATGACACCAAGCAGAAAGGGCCGGCTTGTACAGACATACAGTGACAGCCAAATGTGCTCAGACACGTCTATGCTGGGTCTCTAGAACTTCCTTTTTCCTCCTACAGTGAAAGAAGCTTAGGCTGAATATCGTTAGAACAACTCCTTCCCTCCTGTTTTGCTCTACAGGAGTCACCGACTGGCCAGAGGATGTACAAAGAATTGAGGTTTAGTGAAAAATAACATCTAGAACAAAAAGATGTGGTAGCTATGGAAGAACTACTCTAGGCAGATCACAGTTAGAATATGGTTTAGAAAAAGATGCTTTTTAGGTGGATTATATAAACTGGAACCCTTCCTCTCAGGGTTCTCTGTTCATTTTTCTAAACCGATCTCACGAGCTGTCTGCTTACAATAAAAAAAAAGAATTTGCTAGCTGACCTGCTGATGGAAAGGACGGGGG